>SCLD01011092.1:0-81824 GCA_004367895.1 Oikopleura longicauda
GCCTTGAACCGTTAGGTCTCCAAAAAAAAGTAACTTAAGTGTACGAAAAGTGGAAAAAAGTAACTTAAGTGCGCGTAACTTAAGTGTACAACCAGTGTAGATAGGTACAATTCCCCGGGGATTTTTGACATTTAGAATGCGTTCGAATATTATGCTAATTAAGACATCTGCACATTCATTCGAGTAAATGTAACTAGTCATGGATCAGAAATAGCATCAGTAATTTAAGAAACAGCTATTTTGATTGACTCACCTTGACACTGGGAAGACTTTCACATCTTGGTGCATTTGAAATTTGATCTTCTTGAATTTTTTTCAATACCCGTTTTTCATAATTTTTTTCTCTTTTTTTCTGAACCTTGGCAGGTAAAAGTCTCGTTGCCCAATTGGATGGGGGCTGATGAGTTGGCATTGTCGAAACTGATGGCATGTAAGAAACTGTATCAGGAAGACTTTTTGCTGCTTTGTTGTAGTCTGGTGGAGGGCCTTGTTGTTGGTCCCTTTCTTCCTGTTGAAGTCTTTCAAGTTCAAGCTGTTGTTTGACCTTCATAAGTTAGCGTTAAGGATAAAATTGAAACGAAAATGACTGAAAGAATTTAAGCTACAAGTTGTAACCTACAACCACGAGAAACTGACTTTGAGAAAATCATAACAACACAAAATCTTATTGGGTGTGTCTAATGAATCGGGGCCTACATGAACATCGTTTGTCCATCTGTCCGGGCGTCCGCGTTCGAAAAAAATGAGAAAAATAAGATTTCTTAAAATTTCGTCTTATGTTTCTGGCTATGTCTAAGACCACCAAGACGAGATGACCGGTTGACCGAAGGCTCCGCCAAAAATCTATATATCAAATTTTATTCTGAAAATGCTAACAATCCTTTTTCTTCATTTTTCTCAGTTGGGTCAAATGTTGCTGTCTAAGTTGCCACATTCTGAATCTGAAGCAACAGCAACACAATGCAGAATTCATTAAAATTATTGCCACTGCAAGTACAATCACAGCCCATAATGGCAATAACAATGGTCGCGCCAATTCAGCTGGACCCAAAACAAAGACACCAGGTTGCGCAGGATTCATTGGAACTCCTGGTAAATGATGACCAGTTCTTTGTGTCGTGGTTATCAAAGGCGGTGGTCGTGGACGTGGAATCGATGCTTTTTTCTCATCTTGTATCGGGAATTCTGTTGGGGGCTTATGAAAGGGTAAAAACATAGTTTTATAACTTATAAAAGATCCTTATAAATTATAAGGATCTTGATATTTGCTGAAAATGTGGGAGGTTAGGGTTACCCTAACTTAAGATCTAAATCTTCAACGGGTACGTGATAATCATACTCAAAATTTTTGTTTTCTTTTTGTACAGTAGGAGATGGTATCTGTACTACCGGTGAGTCGAAACGTGAAATATCGCCGAAACTGTCCACATTTGTTTTCGCCGGATAATGATGTGGATGTTCTATCAAATCAAATTGATTACTTTGAACTGTTCCTGGCATCATTGTTGTTGTAAGCTCAAAATAATCGTCTTCATAATAATTGTAAGTAATCCCATCATCACCGGAATGTTCCGAATCCTTTTCTAAATCTTCTTCCACTTTCTTAACCATTATTTCTAGTTCAGTCTCGGTTGAAACCGGCAACTTTGAGTGGTTTGACTTAGTTTGAATAAGTACCGAATTCAATATTTTTCACAGTTATAAATCATTCAAAACCAAACTTAGAATCTTTTGGTTCGTCAGCTGGTTTTGCTTTTTGATTTTCATTATCAAGACTCCATCCGTATGGATTTTTGTCAGCTCTCATGCTGACCTTTTCAGGTTTTTGGTCTGGACAAAGCCGACAGGTTCTAGGACATTTTGCTTTCTCTTCATAACTTGCAAGGTTTACCTTTTAATCCACAAATCATTGAATATGAGTCATATTATATGACTAACATTATTATTTTAAACATAAATCCTTTTATAAAATTTATTTAAATTCATTGGCTCGATTATTGACCAATCAGAAGTCATGGGAAACTTTCCTGAGTATGTCACAGTTGTAATGAATCGGTATAAATTCAGTATCACAAAATTTGACTTCGTCTTTACAATCGGGTCCTCTACACTTCATACAAGTTTTTGCACATAAATCTTTTTCGTCCGGTGTGAGTCTATCACAAGGACCTTCTTTGTGCCGTATTAAAAGTAATTTTGTACATTCGACTTTTGGAACTGTATCGACACACTGCGCCGCGCTCATAATATTCCTTTTATTAAAAATATCTCTTTTTCAAAAACTGCCTTTGTGATATCAAGTTTTTGAGCAAAAACTGTTTGGAAAAGGCCAACCAGTGATTCTATTGAAGAAACCGATTCAAGCCGCTAACAACTTCTAATTTAAATCTTTACCAACCGATATAATGACAAAACAATCAACATCTATCATTCCACAAAAGGCTTCAAGTTGGTTAAAGGTCGAATGTCATTCGGAACATAGCCGACTAATTTAAATATCATGTCATGATTCATGTGATGAAATACGTTTGTTAAATTTTGTTCAATTTTTTCTTGGGTATAAATTAGTTCAAATATTATGAAATTGTTTTATTCAGAATAAATATTCATGCTCCATTTTCAAATTGCAATTTAACATGCAATTCAAATCATTGGATATATATCATTTTGAACTACTGACTTTATTTTTAATTTTTTTCTAAGATTATGATACAATGTTATACCTTTATTATATGTTTATATTTTTTACCTTCATTATATGTATATGTGATCTAAGCGCGCCAAATATTTGTTAAGATATGAGAGCGGCGCCCGCGCATATTTGGCGTGAACTTTGTATTAACATATTAACGTCCCTATTCACAGGTATACGACGGTTTCCTTTGTAAAACAAGGAGTCGAATTCGAGTCCAGCCGAGTCTTACTTGTTCTCGGGAACCCGACAACGAGTCAAAGGTCCTATTTTTTAAGTATGCCAAAAAAACAGTAAAATTTCCTACTGTGGAATGCACACAGTTAGGGTTAAGGTAAGGTTTAGGTAAGGTCATTTGACCCCTCGTCCGGTAATCATTTGATCCCTCGGGCCAAATTAGAACTTAACTTCATTGAAGAAGTCTTTGTTCATATTTGATCCGTATTAAAGAAAATTTTCAAACTTTATTAAATTTTTACAAATGAAGAAATTTTGGTTTTTTCACCATTTTGTAATGGATCATTTTGAATTGATCTTTATTTTTTATTCTTCCACTTTAAGATCTTCTTCGTCATCGAGAATATCAATATCACCATCATCGTCTTCTGGTGTTGGGGATGTCAAACTTCTAGATATAATATGAATTACGATTTATAACATATAAAACTTAAAGCTTATAATTTATAAGTTATAAATTATAAGACCGTTTAAATATAATGAATGGCAAAGGCCATAAAAATATATATAATTTTCAATGTAAAATGCAAATGAAATCGTCCAAAGACTCCGAAAAACATGCATATGATATGGACCAATTTTTAAACTGACCTATGTTTTCTTGCTGCTGCACGGTCTCTTTGTCTCCTATTTTTGAACCAGTTCCCAACTTGCGTAGGTGAAAGTGATGTGGCTTGAGCTAGTTCCCGTTTTCGCGCTGGATTCGGATATG
Source organism: Oikopleura longicauda (assembly GCA_004367895.1). Classification (NCBI taxonomy): domain Eukaryota; kingdom Metazoa; phylum Chordata; class Appendicularia; order Copelata; family Oikopleuridae; genus Oikopleura; species Oikopleura longicauda. The sequence goes on from SCLD01011092.1 coordinate 3,642, forward strand.
AGTTCTTCAAGTATGCTTCTCTAAGAACCGAACGCGTTCGCTCTTTGAAACAATGTGACTTCTGTTCGCCATCCCAAATTGTTCCCGGGAAGGGATATTTTTTTCTGACTCGATATTTATCAACTAAATTATCAGTTAGTCCATTGATGATCAACGTACGGGACGTACCTGGTCCGAGAGGCCGACCGCGTGACATTTCAGCCTCGCTGTAATGTGCTTCCAACCAAAGAGCTTGAAGTTTTGCATGATGAAGAATTGTGAATCTTTTTGACTCAATAATCATATATAGATCACGGAAGTTTTGCTGAAATTTCAAATTTATTTCGATCCTTTTCAAACATAAGACCAATTTCAGCTCCATAACCGGGAAAAATTACCGGAGTCAAACAGTATTTAGTATTCAGGATTTCCTTCTCACCTGATGGTATGCAACAATAGCCCGGGCTCGAAGAAGAACTTCATTATTTGAAAGAGCGTCGATCACCTGGGGAAGTGCGGGTAATGACCACAAAAAACGGGCAAGACGGTCAACATCACCACACTCTTCTAAAGCTGTACAAACGGATGCGATCTGAGCAACAATCAGCTTAAAGGTTTTATTAATAAAATCATGAAAATATAGTCAATGCGCTGGCCTCAAAATAACTTACGCTGGAGCTCTGATAATTTGGAATAAGTAGATTTTGAAGGTTCAATTGACCTAGTCCAGGAGTCTGTTGATTAAGTCTCAGACTATTTATGAGAATTTGAATATTTCTCATTTGTTCTGGATTTGACTGTATACTCTCCATAGAAGTTGTTTGATTACCCTTGGTTAAGCCACCAATACCACCCTGTGTTGCGATGGAGCCAGTTTCGTTAATGGCCAAACTTTGATTTGTGATATCAGAATCAGAATTGGTATCAGAACTTGAATTCAGGGCTTGGTCCGAACACAATTTCAGAAATTTTTCGCCAAGGTTCAGTTTTGGTGTTTCCAAATTTGTAGCAGCCAACCGCATTCTCCTGAAAGTCGTTTATATTTATTTTTTAAAGTCTATACAGGGTCCGGTCATTAACAAAATATAATTAGTCCCTTTTACTCACTCAATAAGGTTTGGATTGAATCTACTTTGCGCAGCTGATTGCAATACCGACATTTGGGTTAATTGACTGGATGGAAATGCGACTAAATGTTTAAAGAGCCTGGACTGGGTTTCTTTGATATTAATTTGGTCTCTCGCGGACAGAAGTCTATCCGCTTTGCTCACTCGACCCAAGTTTTCTCCTTCGAACTCTGTATTGGAGTGTCGTGGACTGGAATTACCAGACAGAAGTTTCTCTTCAGTCGCCATAAATTATCAATGAATGATGTTTGATTTTGATTTCAACGAGTAAAAAAGGATGATTTGCGCCATCCTGATCCTCTCAGCGACACCACATCCATGAACAAACATGAATATACACGAATATATAGTTCAAGAATCGAATCGGGAACCCGATAAATACCATCAATCACAAAATCTTTCTAGATATCTTAGTGCAAAATATTAAAAAATGTAAAATATGAAAAAGATTGATAGTTCAGGATCTTGAAATGGGATCCTATCGCTATTCCTATCACTGATATTTTAGAAGTGAGCCTTACCACAATATTTACTGGTGACATGTATCAATCTAAACATGTTACCGATTCAAAAAATTTGAAATAATCATTTGGAATTTAAAAATGTAAAACTTACAATCTGACATTCTTTAATCTACAAAAAAGTTAAAAATGCTTTCAATAACTCAAACTAGCCGCGGCTATAGCCGGTAATAGCAAATCTGTTTACTATGCATTCATATGATACATACCATATGAATCATATGATATGATATGAATTTCGCCTTGCAAAAATGAGCATTTAGGTAATGATTCATTGATTTTTCGTTTCTTGTTTATACATGTGTATTTTCTATTGCGGAAGTATTTTTGACATATATCTTCTCAGTGGGTGATAATGTGTCCCGATACCGATGTAGGGGGTGACTCGATACGGGATAGTCGTGTGAAAATTAAAAAGTTGTTGAAACTGAACCTCAAATGCTGATTCTATCATGACCATCTTGACTAATGTTTTAATAAATTGTATATTTAAGCACTTTTCGAAGCTTTTATGGTGTTTTCGTGTTCATTTTGCTAAGCGCCTATGAGCAATAGGTCTAAAACTATTCTGGGATAGTTTTAAAATGTATATCTAGATATCATAAGATTGATTTTAACTTTTTGACCAATAATTCGTCGGATAAAGGGGGATTGTTGTGTCGTTTTGGTGGTTGTTTTGACCACGCGAGCCGTCAATTGAAACCGACTTTGATCCGGATATTCGGTGACGGGGGAGAATATGTTCCTTCAGATAGATCCGATGGCAACCCTAACTATACTATCCATTCAATTTGACAGATGACGAGAACACAGATTAATAAAAACTAATCTCTCACATATTCCGAATAAAGATATCTTGTCAGCTTAGATCAAGAGTCACAACACCCCATATATCGGGTTCTATATCTAGGTACAATTCCCTGGAATTTTCAACCATCAAAAACAAAAAGTGTACCTTGACACAGTATATTGATAATTTTCTGGTATGATAAATCATTTGCCTTTTGAAACGTATTTCAGGCTACGTAAACATCAGCGGAGTCCAAATTCAGCGGACCCAAATTCAACCCAATGAACTCGTTTTTGACTCTTAACAGTCACCCTACCACACTACCCTACCAACCACCCTACCGCATGGCCGTTTTATGGCCGAAATCAGTAAACGGACTTTTTGGGACTTGTACGAGGGACCTATAGACGTCAAAATTTCACTCTCAGATGAAAGAGAAAACGATTACGCTCTTATCGGGAAATTTGTATCAAACCACGTGACTAAAACAGCGTTATTTAATCTTCCGTAAGCTTTTTACTATGCAAAATTTCCGGTCACTTCCGGTCCAATCGAATGGCACCAAAAGTTGCGCATGAAAATTTTAAGGGGAGTCTAAGACTCCGAGTCTTGGAAGTGATTTTAGAGCTCCAAGAATGTTTAATGCCTTGAAATTCTATTTTTAAGGTCTTTGGCCACAATATGGCCAAGCGGTAGGGTGACTGTTAACTTTAAGATTACCTCAAAAGTTCTCTAAAGATTCCCGCCAAAGTAAAGACTATACTGTATAATTCATGCAATATCATATGTATGATTTAAAAAATGCGATATCATATGGATTACAAAAAGTATAAGAACGGATATCAAGTGAATTAAAATCAGAATTATTGATATGGTGGATCACACATTTGATATGATGAATGCTTCATTTATCCACTACAAGATTATCATGCTTCGATATCCACGTTTTTATAAAATATCCACAAAATATCAAACATATGGACGAGTCAATACGATATATTCAAAATGTTAACTCATACCATGACAACAACCGTAGCTCGCTAACTCTGCTTATTGATACCCATGTTATACCATGTGTATCAGATATACGGCTGAAAGTATATATGTTATAAAATTTATATGGTATAATATAAACTTAAAAGGTACATATTTTAAATGAACGGATATCAATATAGCCCGAGAAAAAATAAAAATCCACCCATGATGCAAATGCAAAATATAAGATATCTCAAATTAAAGTTAAAACCGCGACGATAAAAGATCAAACAGTCACATATAATTTCCGGTTTATGTCCGGATGATTTAGATGTTCAGATGTATTTTCCTTTTTTTTATTATCTTCTTGCTGAACAAATTCAAAAATGATTGTTCAATAAAACATTCTATTTTACGTTCTTTACCGATTTCATTTTGGAAACCCATTTTACCGTATTATTTATCCGACACGTTTTTCGGCCGCTAAGATGTGTGAACTAGCCATCTGGGAGGGAAGGATCTAAGAGCGGAATACTGTACAATACTTGTAACATCTGTGAGTATAAATAGTTCATTATAACACCCCAAAATCAGAGCTCTGAACAAGAGAACCGGATTCAAGAACAGATCCGAACTTCATTTTCAAACAACTTCTAAAGAATAAAAACGAATTAATACTTCCGTAATCACACCTTCATTTTGGCGTCACGTTTTTGTCCATTAGCGCTGGTTTCGGACAAAACGTACCATGATTAATAACGCCGAATATCTAGTTTTGCACAAAGAACATAATTTGGTTCGATATAAAATACATTCAATAATTGAAATTCAAAAGCCATTTCTATGCACCCTTGAAAATACGTTCATGATTTGAACAGCATAATTTCAAAATATGTTAAACAAAAATACTGATAAAAAATGGTGTTTCGATTTTGAAAAATCTTGGCATAGATTAATGCTCAAACATTATTATTTTAATACTTTTATTTAAAATGAATTTACATGCTATTTTTAATTGAAGAGAATGATATATGTACAGGGCAAGTGGTCTTGGTAGTTTTGAATCTTTTTTTAAGTGTTCGTATTAAACTTCAACTTCTTCAATGTTTATTTCTTCTTCCTCTATGTTAATTTCTTCTTCGTCTTCGAATTCGTCCGAACTGGGATGATTTTTATCAAAATCAAATTCAGATGAAGCAGCTTCTGATGAACCTGCTGAGCTTGTATCCTGCCGAGATCCACATGAATCGTTCATTTGTGGATTGGCTGGTGTAGATGGTGTCAAATCATATGGTGTAAATAATTTGAATTTTTTTGGTGACGGTTCTAATGAGGACGACGATAAATCACCGCTTCGAATGGTGTCACCATTTTGGTCGGATTCGAGAAGAGAAGTTCCGGAATGTTCAACACTACTTCCCGTATGTCTGAATTATAGTTTTAAAATTTTGTACAAATTGGATATTTAAAAAAGAATAAAGAAGATATTTTTAAAACTGATTGAAAATAGATCGTTTGAACATACCTGATTTTGGTTGCAGCAGCGCGATCTCTTTGTCGACGATTTTTGAACCAGTTACCGACTTGGGTTGGGGTGAGGTTCGTCTTTTCAGCCAATTCTCGCTTCTTTGCTGGATTTGGATAAGGATCTACCAAATAAGAATCCCGAAGGACATTTCGTGTTCGCTCTTTAAAGCAATGTGATTTTTGTTCGCCGTCCCAAATTGTTCGTGGTAAAGGATACTTTTTTCGAATTCGATATTTGTCAACTGGTCCCAGATTTCGACCTCGTGTACTTTCAGCTTCGCAATAATGTGCCTGAAGCCAAAGTTCTTGTAGCTTGATATGATGTTCTTTTGAAAATCTTCTGGACTCAATTATTCGGTATAATTCGCGGTAGTTACCCTGAAATTGATTTTTAAAAAAAGCTCATTTTTATATTTGCTTCAAATTTGGTCGAAATGGAATTTCAAATACAATTTTCATAAATTGTCAATTTACCTGATGAAAATAAACAATTGCGCGTGCTCTAAGAAGCATTTCGTTGTTTGCCAGGGCGTCAAGAATTGCGGGTAAGGCTGGTAAGGACCATAAAAACCGTGCCAACCGGTCGATGTCACCAGAATCTTCTAAAACTTTGCAAACTGATGCCACTTGAGCTGGCGGAAATGCCAACATTGGAAAAGCGTTCTGCAATGGTAATCCAAACATGTTCTCTTTTATTTCAAGTAAAGTATTTTTTGAGTTTTTTATAACTTTTTAGTTTTGATATTGTTCAAAGTAAATTGTTATAATCAGTACACACTACCGTAAATATATATATGGTGGTCTCTGGGAGAGGTGGTCCCTGGTGGCGCTCCCGACTGAATCTTCATCATTGTCATTCAGATCCTGTGGTGTATTCATAGTGGCGCTAGTAAGCTCATTGAAAGAATAATGAAGGCCTCGAAGTGCATTTTTCTAATCAACAGAAGCATATTTGATTTTGATTTAAGCTCTAATCCTTAAAACAACGGAGCTGATATCACTTTTATGGTTTGTAATGGAGCTTATTTCTCAAGGCTACCACCCTTATCAGTCATTAGGGACCCTCACGTGATCACAAAAAATAAAACTGGCATCTCAACAATACTGTAGTCATCAAACGACTTTGGACTCTGTTCTAGGCCAATCTTCACTCAGACGCGTTTGTCTGTCCCTATCTATGGAGTCCTCGGAACTATCATTTACTACTGATATCCAATATATCCCCTATCACGATCTTAAACCATTTCAACGTTGTTGAATGATTTTGAATGAGAACAGGGTGGTAGTGATTGGTTTTTGGTCAATTGTTATGGTTTTTGTGATAACTAACTGACCACCAACGAACCTTATTGTCTATTCAGGTGTTAGCATTAGGTACAGGGCCGGGACGGAAATACTTTAAAACCATCACGGACGTTTCGGTTTCAGTAATACGGACGATTACAATCCGGACGAATGGCTGATCTCTGAAAGATTGGGTGGATGGAGGTCACGTTCAAAGAAAAGCCAAGGTCAAATCGACCAGTATGGCGAACAAAAGAGGAGATAGAAAATTAACAAAAGCTCAGGATACTACGGATGAACGCTATGATACAATTTGATTATTTGAATATCTATTTTCCTGTATGTTCACTGTACTTATTTCAAGTTGAAATTTTCAACTCCCAAATACATTATTGGCTCAACCGTTCACCTGGCACCTTACCAAATGCTCATCTGGCTCTAATCCGAATCATGTCCACATTCCGTCCAAGTCCGCTCTTTCCTGATCAAAATCAGTCGACTGGTCCATCACAGTCATGAAAAAATATAACTGAATCATTCCACACCCACTTGTAAAATACAAAATTGTATATCCGGTTTATTGTCATATTTTAAGATACAATTTATGGTATTAGATGTATCAAGGTAGGATAGAGATCCAAGGAACTGTAAAAATACCAAGGTTTCACTTGGACCGGGTGAACTCAAAAGGTCTATATTTACAGGTATATTTTTTCAAATATTTGTTCTTTGAAAAACTGAACTCTGCAATTGATCATTCCTCCGAATTTCGTCCGAGTTTTGGACCGGTCGGTTTCCGTTTGAACCGGGATAAGTTGATATGCATTAAATCATGTTTGTTTAAGATCTTTTATTCACTATGATTTCCATCTATGTCTAGAAAGTGTAAAATTTCTTTTAATTCAATCACGATAAGGATGTGATGCAGAATATACGATTTCCGTCGGCCCAAAAAACAAAATCAAACGCCTTCAATCAGATTTATGCGGCATTTACCGGTTTTAATCGGTTTTTAACCGGTGAAACAAAATAACTTCATTAGACAAATTAGGAATTAAATTTATTTATCAGACACCATAATCAAACAAACAAAAATAAACAAAAAATCACCTGAAAATCACCGAGAAAACCAGTCAACCAGCCCTTCAAACAATTTTTAGAACAATTTAAGTGTGATGTTCACTAATTTTTTATGGTATTTACACTTTTCATTAAAATCGACAATTTTCGTTCATAGTTTCCATTTTCCTTTCAAAATTTGTTTTTTTTTCGAAAACGTACCTTTCGTCAGATTTTAGATTTTGCATGGTGGAAATGTTTTGACCGAAAAAATGTTAATTTTACGGATGCAGTAGCTGAAGATTAAAAATTCGGAGAATTCATAATCCGGGGTTGCCCTTAATTAATATTTTTGCAATGGATGCACCCCTAACATAACCACCCGCCCAGGTGTTGGTCACCAGGGGGTTAATCTTAGCTACTGCATCCTAATCGCAGGTGGAGTGGTTCTCGGAAACTGTTAATTGGACAGCAGTTAAATGCCTTCCTAAATTAGGAATCTTAATTAAATTTCCTAAAGTTGACATTCTTTGACATCATATGAGTTTCAAGACTTGAACTTGGGTTCTTTAGAATGTCTTGATTTTACTTGAGTCACATGTAAATTATATATGAAAATTACTTTTAAATTATAAGTCAGTTACTGATTTCGGGTGCGCATGACTTTTTACCCGGTAGTCTGGGAAAATCACCCAATTTCGACCCAAAATAATGATAAGCTGGATATAGCTAAATGGAACTAAGTTGGAAAAAGTACCATCGAGAGTAATAAGCGAATAGGATTAACAAATTTATGGATCAGAAAAAACACAACTCTGTTAAAAATCGTGCGAAATCGTGCGAGATGAATACTTTTCGTCTATTATCATCCAAATTAAGAAGGTTTTGGTTCATTTGCTTAATCCGTCAAAGTCACACGACTCTTTTAGCATGCTGGGACGTTATTTTTCTCCGAATCCATGTCCGAATCGGTCTTTTCATGCAAAATCACGATGAATTATAATCTTGATGAGCTCTTTTGTCCCTAATTTGTTCTTTTTACACGATTATACATGATTGAATGCCATCTTTGTGACATCATTTCTATCCGTGCTTTTCCGTGTTCGCCCACAATAACCGTTAGGTATGTTCTTTCGGAACTGATTAGGAAATAATAATCTGTTCTTAAGACAAGATTAGACTTTTATTTCGTCGGTAGTCGATTGTAATAATCCGAGATTAAACGAACAGATTGAACAAATAGAACATTCTTGTGCTCCGAATCCAGTGATCTGAAAAATGACAATCCATTTGAGGCATTTACATTTTTATGGGATGCAAAGCGTTACAAATTATATATTTATGATATTTATATTTTCCTCGTTCTCATCAGTCAGATCTTGATAAAATGTAAAACATGTGTAATACTTTCAATAAGTCGTTTTTGGCCATTGCCAGGAAGGTAGTCTTTGTTATGGGAAAGAAACAAATTAGTTGAAAATTAGTTCAAAAAGGCCTTTTAGGGGTGTTCAGACGATTGGAACATGGGTTCAGACAATGAATTTGTTTATAATAAACAGGAAAATACAAAATCGCCACTTCACAAGTACAAATAACAATCTGATCTCATCTCTGATCTTCTTATGATCCGCCCAAAGTGTAATCATTCAAAATTTGAAGAACTATCAAAGATGGATCAAAAACACTGAAATCCTGTAGTTTCATCCTTGATACATACATAAATTATACATTACGTATGATACATTGGTTTTAATGAAGATGTGAAAGAACACTGATATTTTTTGTTCTTGTTCTGTTTTTGTTCCCTGGGGTTTTGAAAAAGTTTGTTCTGGTTCTATTCTCGTTCACAAACAAGAACAAGTTGCGGGTTGTTTCATCCCTGATCCGGATAGTTTTAATTGATATTGTATCATCATACTGTAATTTACTATTCTGTTCGTCTGTGTTTTTCTGGTGAGAAAGGTTTTGGTGTAATTCGGCCATATTTGGTGACATGGAGATAATAAGTTTGGGATAAAATTGCACGGTTGGATATTATTCATCGATATTAAGGACTAACCGAGAATTATAATCTGCCCAGAATCGTATACCCTGGTATGAGTCATAAATAATGACTCATATTCGATGATTTTTACAGATACAATATTGGGATTAGCGAGTGTGAAATTCACAACAGGTCATTAAGGGTGAATTAAGGGGTGTATAAGAACTAAAATGATTATCAGAAGTGTTTATAAATCATAATGAAAGTATGACTCATTGAAAATGGCTCATACTGAGCCCAATCTCAAGATTAAGTCTAACCATTCTTAATTTTAATCTACCAGACCATTCGAAAATTCGAACACCTGAGTCCTAGTTGGAATGAAATGATGCCCAAACTGAAGTGACATATTCTGTTTGTTTTGAGCTCATGAGCATAATCTTTCAATTCCAGAACTTATAATGAAAACTACAGGTCAATCCTAAGATCTCTGAACGTAACCCCCTCTGTGTTCAAACCAATTTTACTCGTATTTTAGAAAGGTGATCGAGATTTTACCAAAGATAAAATGATAAAAACTATTCTGTTCTAAAATATGGGTTTTGAATCCATACGAAAAAATAATCCGAGGGGAATGAAAATGGGCTTTGAACAGAGAGGGGGTTACGTTCAGAGATTAAGATTGACCTGTAATATGAGCCTGATTCAGAGAATTTTAGTCCATTTTTGACCATTTTAAATGCTTGATTTTACAGTAGTCTGGCGATCCCAGAAGTAAACACTGATAAAAAACGATATTTGGATTTATGATTTAGTGAGTTTAGACTCTTGGTCTGATCAACAGGGCCAATACTAATATGATATTTCACGGTCCAAAATTTTCAAAATATCAATAATTTCATTTCCGCTTGATTCGATGATGATGACCAAATATAACCATATGATCGTTTTGAGTTTTTGAGGCCAACTGAACAAATTGAGCGGTTTTGTGTCAGAGTCCAGCGGTTAAGATAAAAGGACCGGATGGTTGGTGGGCTATCCGGGTGAGTTTTTATGTTAATATAGTCTCATGTAGGGTGTACTTATCTTATGAATGGTTATCATAATCTCATTTCTTTTTGTAACCATTCTTGTCTTGTGTCGATGGGGGGTCCTACGCTGTAAAGAAATCCGCGAAAAAAATTACCAAAAGAAACATAATCTCCTTCGATGTGTTCTCTTTAGAACTATCTCCACGGGGGTTATTTTCACTTCCACCAAGAGATTCATCTGAGTTTGACGAACCGAATCTCAATTTTTTTTTCATATAATAATCAATTTGAAAGTGATATGGAATTGACCTGGAACGGGATGAAGATTAGGTTACCATTTCGGCAAAAACGGTAACGTTATACTGACAAACGGTAATTTTGAACTGAATAAAGTTACCGTTTTTCATTCTCATCAATACAAAACGGTTACTTTCAGCAATAAACGGTAACTTTATCACCAAAAAACGGTAACTTTCTCACAACAGTTACTTTAGCACCAAAATATACGGTAACTTTTAGAAACGGTTACTTTATTTTTTCGATCGACCAAAAAAAGGTTACTTTATACTGGACTCGTCTTAAACGTTTTCTGTCATTTTGGTCCATCATAATTTTGCAAAGGATACAATACGAAGGTACGGGGACTGAGAAATGTCCGGGAATATGTCCGATAATGGACTAATCGATGATGAGATTCCGATGATGGTTAATCAAAGTTGACAATCTATTAGTAATATTCCATTTAGCTGTCACTAAATATTAGAACAAGCCGCGTATTAGTGTTTTCTTGTTTATTCCTGATTATTCAAACAAATAATTACTTTATAATGGATTTATTTACAATATTTACACAGTTACTGTACTACAGCTACCGGTGTAATACTATAACTTGAGGTAACGTATTGGACTGCCGATAGTTTACATATGTACAAGATATGAGTCATTTAAATGACACATTAGCAGACGGGTAGCGCGGAAACAGGTTCAAACGATCTGCTTCTGCGATCGCAAAATATTTCCCGCGCTCCACGACGAGGCGGTCGCGCGGTCGTTTCGCAAATTAATTTACACTTTTCGCGCTGACTTCTTTTGCCGTCACAAATTGCGATGACTTTTGAATTCTGAAACGGTTTATATTAAGATAAAACTTTTTGACTCGAACCAGGCCTTCATTTGAAATCAATAAAGTCATTGAAGGTTAAATCTTACCTTATACCAGCTTAAGGCATCTTCGGCATATCCACAGAATGAAGCTCTTGATGATTCCAGCTGCCTTGGTGAATAGCATTCGATTTTTGTTGTCTTTCGAATATTCCAAATATTTTTCCGTGAATTTCGACAAATCACCTGCGGTGTCGATTTTGGCAGGCTCAACATTTTACCAAATGGACATTTGACTTTTTCGGTTTAAAGTCAATGTTGTCACTATTATGGTCATAACTATTACGGTCATAATGAGGTTCAAATTGAATACGTTCAATTCCGAAATCAAGAATATTCCTCACACTTTTATATTCGAGAATTTGTATGTTTCGAAACGAGTATCCCACTAAATCGAACATTCTGAATCTTCGGATAACTGCGCGGCTCATTTATTTTGTCCGTTGGTCAATGGTTATGTCTTTAAGACTCTTATTGATAAACCCGCCTTCGCATTTATCTTTAACACAGTTCACAGCCACATTTGTCCCGACATCAAAATGCTTTGTGATTGGTCCACATTTCGTCTGCTCATTTGATGGGGCACATGATACATGTCCATATTTCTTTGGTGTTGGTACCCAACGATTTTTACGTGGATTTTTACATTTGATTTTTGGAATCGTTGGAATGTGATCTTTCCTGTTACATTTAATATTACACTCACCGCCATTACAATCTAGATATTGAATACTATGATCCATATTATATGCAGCTTCAGCATTTCTGCATCCTTCATAATCTGTAGCTCCGACAGCTCGATCAACAAATCCTTGAATTGGTTTCACTTTAAAGCTCGACTCTGATTGGCTGGAGATTTTACCAATAAAAAAAGCACGACTTTCAATCAAACCAGACCTTCATTATCGTTTACGATGGGAGGATCAACTGGTGATTCGTTGTAATAGAAATAATCGACTTCATTTACAATTCTATTATCCTCACGCTGGCTTTCCAGGGGTACTATATTTGTATGTTCTGTCACTGGATCTATTTGATATGGATTTACACCTCCTGGTCCACCTTGACCACTGTGAGAAAAATGATCGGATCTAACAGTAGTGGTCTGTTGGTAATCAAAATCAAAAATATCGTCCAGACCACTTGATGTCTCCCTATGAATCTCCCTAGTATTGGTCACATATGGGTTGGAAATATCTCTCGCAAAGCTTGACGCCCCTTGTGGACTGTCAATAAGGAATTCAATGGCATTTGCAAGTGTTTCATAATGTGTGGCAATATCAATAACGCCACCATTGGCAGTGAAAAATGAATCTAGTCTATTTTCACAAAAAACGGGACCGGAAGCGATATTAGTCTTGGGATCGGAACTGTAACAATAACTTTGATTGTTATAAATCTGTTGACGACGTTTGTCTTGGCCAAAGCAAGATGTTATCGTAAAAAAATTTGGAAAAAGATCTGAATCAAATGCTATACACGGAACGGAATCAGAAGTCAAATAACTTTTTATGGTTTCCAAAGACTTCTGGTATGACCGGAACTATAGGAAGATACGCATAAGAGTGGAACACCTGGTCTTGAACTTAGTGTTATAGTCAGTTAGTCCGTCTACTTAGTCAGACGGCACTTAGTCAAAAACCAGTTAGTTAAAAGTCACTTAGTCAGAAACCAGTTAGTTGTCGGTCAGTTAGTCGAAGGACCAGTTAGTTTAAAATCAGTTAGTCAAAAATTAGGGTTAGGGTGAAATTAGGGTTAGGTTGAAATAAGTTAGTTGGAAGGCAGTGAGTCAGCCAGTCAGTTAGTTAAAAAAAGACTAACTGACTATAACCCTTGAACTTACACACTTTCATATGAGTTTTCATGTAAAGTGTTCCACTCTAATGTGTGCAAGACTTGTACTGCAGGTTGCACTCCAAGGTGAACGTGGTCTCCGGTTCTCTGTACAACAAGAATATCTACAAGTCTTTGCAAACGGTCCTTGGTTGTATACACATTGATATTTCTCTATCATGTTTAAGCTGTATCATTGCGATTGGATGTTGCGGACTTTTATGAATAGCATGCGCTTCAATGCTTTTTTGTCCGGCTGACAAACTTAAATCGTCCAATTTAATATCATCATCAGAGATACAATTCGCAGCAAAAAGCACAAATCTTGATGCAATTACAACTCCAAAACACATGTTTTTAGCCGTTCGAATAGCAACCAATGAATTTTCAGCAACCATGTGAAATTCATCGCGATCAAGCTCTATATTCGAACACAGTGCCGAAGAACCTATCCATCTTTGATTGCTAAAATATTATTGGATAACGAGGCCATAAATAGGTACAATTCAGTGAGAAGGACGTTTTTTCTAAACCGTTCCAGGATACTAGTCGAGCGGAATCTAAACATCCTAAATCCCACTGAATTGTACCTAACCATAAATGATACTTACTCTTGATATCCTGGGCCTTCATCTCCACCTTCTTTTGTATCTCGATCAAAATTCATCATTAATTCATTGGGCATTGTTGGTGAATCAAATTCGGCTCGATTTTCTTCCTTCATGCCTTTATATTCTTCAAGGTATTCATCGAATAATCTTCCGTTATTTGAATGCGCCTTGTCCACTGAAAGGATTATAACATAGTAACTTATTAGCTGATCATTAAGAAGCGAACCTGAAGTGATCGTATTTTCAATCCAAGATTTAAATGCTGAGATTCTTGTATAGACACCGGGAAAATTCTTCCGGGCACATCCAATGCCAAAGCTTGTTATGCCTGTTAGAACCTTAATAAAAGGTTCCGGATGACATAATTTTGATATCCTATTTAGCTCAAAGCCGTCATCTTTTGGCGAGTCCTGTGTCACCAATTTCACAAATGTCACAGACTGTCACCACGCCGGTCAAGACTGCAGAAAATTGATCAACCCCTTTATTTAATCGAACTCACTTCTAATCTAGAATGAGATCTCGAAACTTAAATTGCATTAATCACAAATTTTCATTTGGAAAATGAAAAAAACTATAATCAAAACTAGTGTGATTCACGGCCTATCTCGCTAATGTATTCTCGACCAAATTTCAAGAAAATCACGTGATCAGATAAATCCTAATGGTGCATTTTAAAGCTGGTTTTACAAGGTATCATCACTGTTAGTCACTTTATAAAAATCCCCAATAGTATTTCTTTTATTCGAGATTTTAGATTTTTTACGATTTTTCCCTATCTCTGTAATGCTAAACATACCATTTTGAAATGGTCATAACTTATGGAGCGCAAGTTTCGGCAAGATATCATAGGTATCAATCGACTCAGAGTAACCCAGAATTATGTTTTATATAAGTCCCACACTCGAAGGATATTCCACAGAAAACATCTTAAAACCCGTGAACCACCCTAATCAAGACCCAACTATAATCAAGACCCAATCCCGAAATTAATTCTTACCGGCTGGTTATTATTATCGACACAAATAAGTGGTCCACCAGAATCATTTTGACATGCGTCGGATTGACCACCTGACATGTAACCAGCGCAAAGATGAATCTCCGGTTTGAATATTTTATTATAAGATTTTGTTCCTGTGCAGGTCTCGTTCGAAATAATTGGAACTTATGGGTTTTCAAACTGATGATGCACTCAATCCGATTGCGATTATGAGCTGATTGCAAATGTGAGCTCGGATTGCGAATTCCAGTTAAAGCGATGAAAACATGCCTGGTGCTTCAAGTAAATCGTCAGATACGAAACCAGTTGAATATCTTTCATTTTCGGCTCCCCATCCCGCAATGAAACATGTTTTCCCCTCAATTACAGGGTCAGTCGGATCTGATAAACAAGCAGGATTGATTGTAGGAGATAACTGAATCGGTTCATATAATCGAATAAGTGCTATATCATTGAGGGCACGATTGCTATTATAATCTTCGTGTAGGTAAAACTGGTCAGCTGTTGAAGATTAAAATAATGACCTCGATTTGAACCCATTTTGACCTTATTTTCATCGAAATTTGACGCATGTTTTGAATTTCTGGGACCTATTGTGATATAAAAAGTATAACAAAATAAAATATCATATTCTGCTCGCAAAGAGGAGAATGACTCTCCGTATTAACGAGGGCGTCATTCATGAGAATTATGATATTTTATTCCGTTATACATTTTTAAAAACTAATGTCGACCATTCGAGAAGTTTGAATCAAAGGTAATGGTTAAAATGGTACAAAACTGATATATTTTAGTTAGATTATATTTCAGTTAGATTATCCTGATAGTTAATCCGACGCTTCCTAGTTTTAATAAATGCGAAATGAATCTTTATTCCAAGCCCGGAAGGAGAAGTAATCTCTATATTTTACCCTTATCAGTCAAATAAACGCCAAATTGAGTAAACTCAAATCGTCTCTATCACAACATTGATGCATAAAGAATAGATCGACACAGATGCGCTGGTAATAAGCCAATTTATACTCAGAACTGTCATGTTTTTTAAGGTCTATATTCGCTAGGTTAGTCAAGATTAGTATTTCAAGGAGTTATTTTAAGATTTGATTTGTGAACGATCATGATTTGACCCAACTACCGATATCAAGGGGTATGATTTTTTTTTCGTCCGCACGAGAAAAGAATAACCGACAAAAGATTATTTCGCCGACCCATGTCGATATTCTTTTAATAAAAGGCGCTTTTCCCTGTATGGGTATTTTAATCATTTCCTATTTTTTCAACTTCTCCAGTCTCATTGACATTCTTGATAACTTGATCACCAAAAGTTAATGTGACACTTTTTCCATCTTTGTGCTGTTTTGACACACAATGAGCTGCTGTTACAACCCAGTATGGATTTAATAGGGTACCACCACAATATGAATACTAAAAGGAATTTAAAGACGACATACCCAATAGCGGACATGTTCAAAAAAAACGCGGACAATTAGTAAACTCACCCTTACCCTAATTTAGAACTGATCCTCACCCTAATTCGGATCTGATCATAAACCTTATTTGGTCCCTGTCTCAATTCGGAACTGGGACTTACCCGAATTTGAAACTGACTCGAATTGTTAAAAAAGTAAATTGTTTAATTTCGCCAGTTTAAACCTATCGAAGAGTACGATTTTGTTGTGACAAAAAAACAAACCTCTGAAATTTGAATTCGAACAATGAACGGCCAATTCCATCTTGCTTTCTGTCCGGATACTATCCTTGGTGATTTATTTGATGTAGTTGATATCAACGTCGTGTCAAATGGAATCGGGTTCCTACAGATAAGTCCCGAAGGTAGATGTGGAACTGCTCTGAAAGGTTCTGATAATTTCTGAGATCGCTGTCTTTGATATTTCTGTCTTCTTTTGGGACTTTTGAACCCATTTCCAATCTTTTTTTGTGATTTTAACTCTGTTTTCAGAAACAAATGGCTGGGTTTTTATATTGTTGCCGTGACTCCATGTGACTCTCATATTAAATCAAATTATGACGTTAAGTTATCCAAGTTCAGGGCATCAAAGTGATGCTCATTCCGACTTAAAATGTCTGAAAATTGAATTCAGAATAACGTCACTTTGAATGACCTGTTAAGGATACTCTACTAGAGTAACTCTAGCCATACCAAAATCAGCAAATATTCCAAAAACTTACAAATTTTAGACCAAGTAATTCAGAAATAACGCTATCGGTTATTCATGACGTAAGGTGAAGGTGTTACGTAGTTATTTCAACCTTATTTTAGCCCTGGAATATATCTCCTTAAATAGCACTTTGAATGTACCAAAACTTTAGTTATGCTATGTTTCATCCTTTAAGCCAAAATTGACCGTTTAGGTTAGTATCTTTTCCCAACGTTCACCTTGATTTTCTCTTTAGTCGGTAGGTTTATTTTGTTTTAAAATCATAACCTGTAAGAAAAGCAGTAAATTGAATAACTTCATAATATTGAACCTCAAAAATCTTGTTATGTTATGGTTTGGTTAAAGTCGTCTTTTATTAGTGTGATCACCCTCAAGTGTATGAAAAGAGACCATCCGGGGAGCCAATGGGGCGCGATTCATGCCGCGGCTGCGCAACATTCGATAAATACTACCTCACTCAGGGCTTCATTGGTGGTTTTATATCCAATTAGATTCAATCACATGACGTATCTGGTCGACTATTATATCATTAAAGCAAAAAAACCAACTTATCACTCATATAGGACAGATAAAGTGTCAAAAAGTCAGATCCTGAGTAATAATATAAACTTAATAATGAATTTCAAATTAATATCCCTCTAAAATTGATGGTTCTGGATTAATCAAATTTTTTAAAGACATATTTTGAGTTGAACGATTTGATCGTTATCAGGGATCCACGCACCAGAGCCGGTTGGTCTCAGCGTGGATCCCTGATCGTTATGAACATTTCAATAATTTATCAAAAGGCTTTTCAGACAACATTCGCTTTTGGGTTTGCACTTGAGGCTCAAGTCTTGAGCACTTTTCAGACAAGTTTTCGCACAAAATTTCGCAAAAAATTTCGGCCAGAAATTCATTATCGCAAATATAATTCCTTTTGAATTATTATGAGTAACAATTTTCTGTGATACCTGGACCGATTTGAGAATAGTGCCGATTTTAGAACGGGCTGTCATGGCGTCACAAAAATTATGAAATTTCAAATATGACATAATTGAATTGAAATGTGGGATAAGCGAAACATAAAATAAATACCACCATTTGAAATACTGTGAACATTTCAACTGATACTACAGCATGATTTACCGTTCAAAATGTTCAAAAGCTAACAAAATTTTATGGCTGACACATTGAGTCTGTTAATGGCCTTTTGATTTTTAGGTTCAGATATTTTTGAGTCAATTTGGCAATTGAGTCGTAACCAAGACCAGGGATCCACGCGCCGCTTGGTCCGCGGACCGGTCGAATAGAATCTCAGCTGGATCGGTCGGAACCGACTCGGAAGTCCAATTGCCATTTTAAGTAATTAAATTCAGCTTCAGCATAGCGACAACAAATCAGATTGAGCTGGCTTATAATCACTCCCTTACAAATTCACTTTTTCATGCCCAAATTCTTTAATTCAAAACTGTTAGATCTTCGAAACTGATTTTATTTCTGACCATAAGTTATGGTCCATAACGATGGGCCATTGTCTATAGATTTGGTCATATCATATGATCGGTCTCATATGGCGGTCCATGCTCATATGGTCTTTCCTATTTGGTCTCTTTTTTCAGAAATTGACAAAATTTTTAACTCGAAATTCGATAGTAATAAATCATATAATTTATATGCGTATCAATTAGAATCAATTTTATGATTCCTCATTTGTGGATACGACACTGAGTTATATATCTAAAAATAGTTATGGCCGCGGCCCGCGGGTAATGACATTTATATTTCTCATAATGAACAATTTGACCTTTAGAACCTTATGAATCATAATGAATTCCCAGTATTTCAAGGAGCGGGAGTCAATATATAATTTCATTTTTAGAGGGATGAACCTAATGGTGTTATTCGTTTTTGTTCGAGTTGGAACGTGAAGCCAATTTGACGTTTATTATTCAACTTTGACCATAATTTATTCGTCAAATTTTAAGCATTTCGTTTAATATAGAAACCGGAGGAAGTTATGAAATTTTGCGCCACCCTTGACTTTATTTTAGATCCCAAAAATGGTAAAACTCTCAATCAAGACTTGAACAGTGATGTCACGCGAAGAATAGGGTGCATTAATAGGGTTCCAGTTAGACAGTTTCCGGAAATCAAATTTGGAAGTATGAAAGTTTTTGACGTGTTCACATTTTTTTTTATTTCGCCAAGGAAAGTTTTTCTTGATTCAATTCTAGATTCTTCCGTTTGCTTTCAGCAATCTTAAAAGAACATCAGTTAGTTCTTAGAAATTAATTAACTTATTAACTTAACTTATTATTAACTTATAATTAATTCTTGAAAAAATAATATTTTATATTTAGTCAGAACTTTGTGGGATTTTTTAAAGCTCAAATTCATAAATAAACCATCCCTTAAATACTGAAGAATTAATAAAGTCTTTTTCGCTCCGATTTTACGTAATCGGTTCATAATGGAACAAAGTCGATGGTCCCAATCTTATTATTGAGTCATGATTAACCTAGCCATGGGTTGTTATTCCAGAAATCTTCCAGCTATTTATATCAAAATTATCACCTTTATATCCAAAATTTTTATTTTTGAAACGTGGGAATGCTTCATGGCGCTTTCTTTGGCAGCAATGATATTTCTCTCGTTCTGGGCTTCTTGATGAACGTCTTTTATTTTTAACTGAAGTTTTTCATTGGATTCCCTCTTTTCTTCCAGGTCTATAAAGGCATTTTCATACTGCTTTTTGGCTTGCTTCTCTTCTTGAATCTGCTTTGAAAATGACACTTTAGCTAGGTTTATCTAATGCCACTGGTCGTTTTGATACAAATTGTCTGGTTCATGGATCCCTTATCAAACTCTTGAAATTAGATCCATAGTTAGAACACATCATAATTATTATACGGTATAAAACGGTTATTGGTATAATTTATACCAAAAATTCATAAGAGAAACAATCCTAAATTATTTTTAAATTCGTTCAAGAGATTGATAATCTGCTGATTTTCATTTTCAATGGAGTCATTAATCCATTTAATTTTGTCGTTTGTAGTTTCTATTCTCACCTGAAATTTTGATGGTTACAAACGGTGTCCCTAAACCTTTCGTCATTCGACTGATCAGTAAAACGTCCAATTTGCTGGAAGTGACCCTAGCTTTCGATTTAATCACTTGAAAATATGGTCAAAAAATACTTTGTTGGATAATCCGATATTCAGATTTCTAAAGTTGCAAAGCCCAAATACACTGACACCCTTTTCTTGGGTCCCTGGGCTGAAAAACTATTCCATTTAACCCGCTCACCTTGTAAAAATTAAGTCTTTCTTCTGTCTCTTTGTTCAACCGATCGAATTTATTCATTTTTTACAATTTTTTGGTCGGTCTGGAAATTCAGTTTTTTAAGCTTTAGGTGGCTCTTCAAAGCTTTTGGCGAAAAATATTTATGGTCGATTACTCTTTATAAGTTAAATCTGAGAACATTTAGATGGGAAACGCTTTTTAAAATCTAGAAAGGGAAAATTATCGGCAAGACAAATAAGTTTGAATGATGCTGTTTATAGATTGATTCATTAAAGCTTGTACCAAATAAATCTAATCTAATCTAAAAGCTTATTAGAGCTACGGGCGAGCTAACTGCTCATGATCAAGTTTATGAATTTAAAACAATTTAATTATTCAAGGTAAATATATGATATCATCGGTATTAACCGGTATTAGTTGGTTATTTTACGATTATTATCGTAACAAGGGTCAATTACCGGTCATGAACAGATCATTTTTCATTGAACAAACCATCATTTCCTTAAATCATAATGATTTTTCACGGATATTCAACACTTAAGTCTTAAGACCAAAGCCTGAAGGCTCCCGAAAACATTCCTGCGGGAACCGGGAATCACATTTTGAAAAACAAATCGTGAACGGGAGAGAATCGGGCGGGAACCGGGAAGGTAACATTTGAAAAGATCGGAAATGCCGGGAACAAGGGGATACCCGACATTGGTTCCCGATCTCTGGTATAAGCATTGAAGACTTCAATTTGAAGTGAAGACTTCACTGTAAAACACAATCTTAAGTTCACAAATAATGTAAAGCAGTGCATATTAGTATTACAATTTATGTTTCATTACAATATTAGCGTAGACTGTGTACAATGTCGAGTGATTTTATGATGATGTTTATTATATCTTTGCCCCAATCTCATCTGCAAATAATTGATGAAAGGTATCTCTTGTCTCGTTGAATAATTTTACAGCAATTTTCCTAAATATATTTTTTTTATCGTCGGCACCTAATCCTTTCAATCTTAATTTATTTTATTGGATGTCAACTGGAAGTGATAGCTTTCACATGACAGGCCTTGTTCTTAGAAGTGAGATGGTAATTGTCCGACTTACGAAATGGCTTTGACTTTAATGATCCCTAAATGTGGCATATCTGGTTGGTCAGACTGACCACCCAACCACCGATCAGAAACCACATTGATGATTGACGATCGTTTTGCTTATTCAAGGAACCATATACGGCCCCTTTTTGCATAAATAGAGTCTCTTTATGAATTATGAAATGCCTTTATGCAACCGAAAAAATCAAAGACATAAATTAATCGTTGGTCACTCTCATTAGTTACTCATTCAGTTGTCACCCATGGAGGTGCCATATTAAGATCATATGCATGTTGAAATTACCTTTGTTTTATGCTTGATCCCGCTAGAGCGTCATCAACATTTACTACATGGGTTATTTTTTTGTTTTTTCTTGATTCTAATGCTTCTGGTAGAATATGTCTGACTGCCCTTCTTTTGTTCTTTTCTAATACAATTGATTTTGAAGGATTTCCGTTCGTATGAAGCATTTTCTTCAGCTGATCGAAGGCGAGTTGTGTTGGCATCTGGTCAATCTTCAGTTTATATTCATTTTCTTCGTCATCAGTCAATTTGAGTTCAGATATGTCATTTAATATCATCAAATCTGTACAAAGAACTTCTGACGCGATATCTAAAAAGCAGTTTTCTACCCGATATCCAAAATGCGTTTTAAAATGGATCAGCTCTTTTTGGGGATTTCGCTTAGGAAATTTCATTATTCTGTCAAAAAATTTTTACTCACGTGATGATTCGAGGTCAATTTCTTGATCAAGAATTTCAAGGCTGCCAAAATCGTCTTCGTTATTATGGATTTCTGGCTCATTTGTTACGGCGCCATCTGTGACTTCTTGAGTCAAAAAGAACGTTGAATCAATTTTATCATCGGTTTTTTCTTTCATTCGAACTGGTTTTGTATTTTGATCCGAGTTGTTATTTGACGATTCTATGGCTGGTTTGTTTGGTGCACCAATCAGCGCGAATTCAGCTCTGTATTGTGTTATCCGTTCATCCACGGTTGACATTTTAATCTTTGGTATCGACACGTCCACTTTGTATCCAATTTTATATTCTGTTTTAGGTTTATCTGATCTTGATTTTTCATCTCGAACAACATCAATACCCATTTGGTCAATCAAATATTTTTTAATCATTGGCGGATCACCTAAAAAATGGTTAATAATCGGACAAAACTATAGGAAGATTACAAAAAAGGACACATAATTTGGCACGCTGAACTCTATTCTTTGATTCTCACCTTTATAACTTCTCGCCAATTTTGTTCGACATATTCGGAGTGCCTGCAGTTGCGGACATGATGCCAAAGGTAGAATATCAGTTTCTGACTATAATTGAGGTCAAAATATAGCAGGTGTGGGGATATTAAACAAGATTTACCGTTAGTGGATTTTCAGATAGATCAAGAAATTCTAGTTGAGTGAATGCGACACCTCTTGATTCGGTAGTAAGTATTGGTATTGCTTTTCCACGGGATCCGCGAACTCGACCTACTTTGAACATCGTTCTGATGATATGTTTCAGCTGTTCAAAGTTCACTTGCCAATAGATCCCTGGCTTTAATTTTATTCTGGTCCAGATATAACGATTCAAGGCTATCCAATTTTGTCAAATTCGGAATGCACTTTTCTGTTAGACGGTTCGACGACAATCTATGAATAAGAATAGGCGCTCTGGAAATTTAAAATATTTCGATGTATGAATAAGATTATGGAATTTGGTTGTTACCTCAGCTCAATTATATTGGCGAAATTGTCTTCCTGAACGGGGAATGATGAGAACCGATTACCGCATAGATTCAGAATCTCCAAAGTTTTCAATTTCGCCAGTTGAGGAACACTGAATTAAATAACCGATCAAAATGATGTTCAAAATGATCAAATCAGAAACCGAATATAAAATTATACCTTAGATCAGTCAAATAGTTCCATGAAAGGTCCAAATACACCAAATTGGAAAAGTTTAATGCTTAAATATTGTTATCTTAAGGGTTAGTTTTCATGACTTTATCAGTCTTCAATCCTAGCGTCATCTGTTTAAAAATATCGGCCAGTCATAGTCTGTCTCATGGATAGTTCAAAATCGAAGTCAAAAATCGCGGCAAGTATTCAAAAAAATAACCTGATCCAATTTGAATAGTTTGCATGTTATTGAAAGGCATCTCCAAGACTTCAAGTTTACTGCTGAATGGCTCCAACATGACTTTACTGGATTAAACAAAATAAAATTGAATTAAAAGTCGAAAGCTATCTAAAGCAAACCTTGATGGGCACGCACCATGGTACTACAGGATTTTACTCCCCATGGGTTTTGGACGACTTCAAAACCATGAATCATGGGAAGTAGGTTTGTTTGCTCTGCGGCGGAAGTCGCCCAAAACCCATGGGGAGTAAAATCCTGTAGTTCCATGGTGGCACGTAAGTTCGCCATGCATCTAGTTTGCCCCTGCCCTTGCCTCCCCTAAGTTCGCCATGCCCGTCTAACTCTAATCTATAGTCAAAATGATTTGGGTTAAGTGGGGTCAAATAAATGTCAAAATCATTCCTAAGTTCAAATAATTGATACTGAAGTCGGCTGTTACTGGTTCCAAACCATCCCAGCCTGTCAAACTGACTTTTGTTAATTGTTTGCTGTTGAACTTTAGCTTACTAATATATTCATGTTCGACTTTACCATGGACAGCATAGACTTCTTCAATGGTAAGCTCCTTTGAATACATCTTTTTTTTCTTCGTCTTAATAATATTATGTAAGTAAATTTCGATGGTTGTAAAGCGTGGGGTGGGAAGCCATAGCATGGTTTATAACCGTTTTCGTGCGCGACAAAAATCGTGCTAGACTTAGATTTTGGTCCTAATAAATTTTGATGAATTTGGCTTAAAATCACTTATTTCACCAAGTGAGATCACTTATTTTACCAAGTTAGATCATTTGGAGTCAATTTTGACCTATTTTAGATATTTTGGAATTATAATCTAACTAAATCAAAAATTCATCAAAAATTGTATACCCAACTGGAAAATCGTGCACGATTTCTGTCGTGATTTCGAAGCCTATTTTTGATAAGAGAGTTTCCTAAAATTTCGAAAAGTTCTATGAATACAATGTATTTTAATAATAATAATTTAATGTTAGTTTTAATTAAGCATAATTTTAACTTGACTAAATAATTCATCTGGAGTGGGCGTCAAATGAATATCGATATTGTCGGGACACTTGAAAGTAAAATAAATTATTAATATAATTTATATATTAGGCGCATCTCTTGGTGAAGTTTTGAATCAGAACTTCTGATTGGACAGTTTTCACGAAATTCCAACTTTTCTTCTCCGAAGTGTAGTGCAGAGTGTGGTAGTATGTTCACTACTTACGGCTTTTGGTGTGGTATCGTCCATTCTTTCTTGGTAGACTTCAACCCAGTTGCCTGATCTAGCTGGACCTTTTCGTAAATTTCGAGGAGGAAAAACATTAATCGGAACCGCTTCATTTTCAAACTTCCAAGTCATATTAATTTTAGTTCCAATAAGTATATAAAAGCCTGATAATTTCAATAATAATTTATGTACGATTAAATTGATCTCTTAGTCATCAATTTCTGATTTTGGATATTCACATCATTAGTTCAAACATATTCATGGAAACGGTCTTTTGATTGGCTGCTCAAGGCCAAACTTGGTCATTGTTGCTTATTCACTTTCATTTTACTATTTTTCAAAATACTTCACTAACATTATTGACGCGGCAAGACTCTGTACCGTACGGTTGCAGAAAAATTTCTTGAATCCTGAAATTTCGAAATTTATTCCTATTTGACTGATCTATATCTAAATGTGCTCATCTCAAATCCAAATGTAAGCCGGATCAAACTGATTTTCGACAAAAAAAATCTCAAAATTTAAGACGAAATCTAGAATAAAAATCTTGTCCGATGGACACAAATTTCCGAGAGTCCCATGGGATCATCCCAGTCTGTAAGTCGAAAATTTCGACTCGAAATTTATTATGAAAAAAAGTGCAGTATTTTTAGCGAGTAGAAATTATTTTTCAGTGACGAAGAATTTGAATTTTGTCCCAAGGAAAAACTTATTTTCCAAGTATTTGTTTAGCTTGTAAAGTTGAAAATCGGATTGAAAGGATTGACTGACTCTGGATTCACATGTTCTTAAATTAAGAATTATTAAGGCTTATTTCAGATATTAAAAATAGGTTTTATAGGGGGTCACACATTAGAGTGGAACACCCAGTCTTGAACTTGCTCCATTCTAACGTATGATCCCCCATAGATTTGAATTGTCCCTAGTCCCGTGAATGTTCCTCTAAAAAGCCATTCCTGAACACAAATAAAAGTATCAACGCCTTCAGCATTTTTCAATGCTCCTTACTTTATAATAAATAAAAAAAAAATAAAAAAATTCAATTTGATGCGTATAAGAAAATATTTTGATGAGAATGAGAATAGTTCGAAACTGGCCACTCTTATAAAGTGTTGATTTTGACTGATCGGTGCCATTCATAGTCACTTGTTTTCCTTGAGGACTGAAGTAGTCAAACAGTATATCATACGATATACTTGACTGGCACTTCTCGGCTAAGAGTCCGATTAACATACCGGTACACTCGGGCAGTTTATTTTATGACCAAATTGAGAGTCATACTGTCATGACAGTCATGTTAAGTACTCAATTACCTTACTCCAACTTAGTCTTCAACCTATCCAAAGGTATGTATAGCGAGCAGGTTCGTTTAACGATTCACCAGCGTACGATATCCAAAATCAAGACAGGAATTTTAATGTTAATGTGGTTTTTGTCCAAAATTCACGGATAGGGGTTAAATATTTTGTAGTTGACAGGAGCGACACAGGAGAAAGTTAAACAGTTGTTTACCAACAAATTATGCAATCCAACTTAAAATTGATCTATTTACCAATAAAAAGCATAAGCCTTATTTGACGTTATTTATTCTGGCAAAATGATTCGTACAGGTTGTAGCATAAAGGTTAAAAGAAAAATGGTAATAGTTTCACTAGAAATAATCCAGATCTACTGAATTTAATTGGATAGTCAGTTCAGTGCAGGATAAGCGTCACCATTGAACCCGAAATTTGTTCAACAGATGAAAAAACTTATGGTCAATCGTGGTAAAATGAAACGCATGCTGGTATCGGTTAGTTTAGTATCGTCCGCCACGTCCAGAGTCATTTGGGCATTTGCAGTTTCCGCTAACTTTTACGTCAACGAGCTTGGCGACAGTTACAATACTGACACGGGCATCCAAGACAATGCTAAAATATATGGTTAATACATTTTCCAGTAAATAGTTCACTAGTTTGGTATTTGACTTACTCGGAGGCCATGTTGATTTCTGGAGCATCAAAGCAGATTTCGTTTGCCATTTTGTTTGATTTTTTATTTTCTGATTTTCTTTAAGTTTCTTGCTCGTATTTAAATGTTTTTTTTGCTGATCAATGATGCCACGTTTTCAAATAAAAACGGTATTGTAATAAAATAATTTTTGCTGAGTGTAGATCCTGGGCTATCGGCATTGATATAGTAATGCTATTGGTATGCGATCATAGCTGTTGAGGCAGATGCGAGTAAAACTTTTACTGTAAAAGTCCGATACGTGCTTATGATAATGACTCGTTTAACCTTACTCTAAGTTAGAGTCTCTAACTTAGACAAGATCCTACCCGGTAGGACCTACCGTCTCTAACGGTGAGGTCTTTATCAAATAAGTTTTTTGACCATAATTTCGAGGTCCAAGTTCTCGAACAAATTGATTAAATATTTTTATAATTAGGGTAAAAGTCAGTACAACTAACATTTATAACGGACATTTTTGAACGAATCGTTTAGAAAGGGTGACCTAGGTCCTGAGTAAAAGGTCCTAAAAATGAAGGGTCCGTCGATGAGCGGACACTGTCTTGATCGAAACTGGATGGTAAAATGTACCAACGTGGAGGAGTATGAAAACGAACGGTCCTGGAGCTGAGAAAAGAGGGTAATTCAAATAAAAGTGGGCGATCTTTCAAAATTCTATCCAGTGAGATCAAGTCTAAGGTAGATGGATAAAATTGGACGGCGGTGCGAAAGTGGACGGTCTTAGTGGATGGTTTTGAAAATTTGCGAGGGCGAATCACAAAAAGTTGTAACGTCATTTAAACGGAATTTAATTCTAAGTCATTTGATGTGCATTTGAGTTGCATACGTTTGGCATATATGTGAGTCATAAATTGTCATCGTTTTTCAAACTTTAAACGCTGACCAGCTACCCTTAGCGGATGAGTTGGACCATTTGGGAGTCCCAAATTGGGACTATATTCGCAATCAGAGGCCAAAACTATACGAATAAGACTTTAGTTGAAAATAAATTAAAATACTAGGGGGGTGACTCAATTTGACCCACTTCCAAATCAAGATCATATGATTGAATAGAGACTCTACTGTAGAGTCTTCACATTATTGGTAGACCATACACATTCAATTGAGGCAAAAATTATTTTGAAGTTGAATCCTATTCTAAGAAAAGTGTTCTTGACTTCAATGTTTTTTGTTCTCGTTCGGTTCTTATTCTCGATATCAATTCTTTTATGTTCTTGATCTGTTCTCGAACAACTTGCGTGTTCTTTCATCCCTGCATCAAGGCTTAAAATTTATTAAATAAGAGTTACTTAGTAACACCGCGTTAGGGTCCGTTTTAAATCTGGGTCAGAGTTGAATTAGGCTCAGACTGAAGAAAGTGTCAGGGAAAATTATGGCCACACTTATGAAACAAATGTGATTTTTGTGACATCTCTTACGTTGCCACATACCGCATGTAACATACGATATGTTGAAAACTACTTTGATAAGCTAGACCCCTCAAAAGAACGCTCATTATCAGCTGATTTTACTGTAACACCATCATTAAAATCAGAGCTTTAAAAGTTCTTCACCCTTAATTGCAAAAAACTTGAAATACTTTCTGCCATGTCAATTTAATTAATAACCAGTGCTTCAAATAAATTTCTACAGTCGATATTAATTTTAATCACGGGTAATTACTGAAGAAGTGCTGAAAAACATCGTTAATGAAATGCTGAGCAAAGTGCTGACCTTGAAGGTATGGCAAATAATAAAAATGAAATTCATTTAAAACGAGATCGTAAACGGATAAATAAAAGCAACTCGAAACAAAGAATCAAAACAGAAAAAGTAAAAAACTACAAAACAATCAAAATGGCAAAAATCTGTGTTCAATCCCCAGAAGTCGTTATGACTGGAGAGTAAGTATTTAAGACAATAACAACCATTGAGTAGGGACTACCTTTACTACTAGGGACTACCTTTGTAGTCCAGTCTTATCGAGTCATTTCACGTTACTTTATATTAATTTTTCAGCATCAACCTCCACGCTCAAG
Source organism: Oikopleura longicauda (assembly GCA_004367895.1). Taxonomy (NCBI): domain Eukaryota; kingdom Metazoa; phylum Chordata; class Appendicularia; order Copelata; family Oikopleuridae; genus Oikopleura; species Oikopleura longicauda. The sequence continues at coordinate 32,475 of SCLD01011092.1, forward strand.
TCGCCGTTGTTACCAAAGCCAAACTAGACGCTGTCTCTGTCAAAGGAGACTGCAAATGCGATTAAATGGTGAAATCTAAACTTTAGAATAAACCGTATCAATATCTAACTGGCAATAAATATACTCCTACAAAAACTCGTTATTCTTTGCAACCCCATCACTTTCGGTTAGTTCTCAGTTCACATTCGGTTGACTTCCGCCAATCGATGGATATATATCGGTTTGTCCTACACAATATTCCAATCAGTTTGATTACAGTTATTTTTTAAATGGGTACTTTATTTTCGACACAAAAAGAAAAATCACCAGCGTTTCAAAAGTACATAAATTATGAATTTTATCAGTACTAACTAACACCTTGGCTCAATGTGTGTTAGTCAGCCAGACAGGGTCGATCAGGGCGATAATCATGAGTTGCCCTGTCTATGAATCCCTGCTCTGGGGTAAATTGTGGCTTTTTGAAGTCAGACAAAGAAATGAGAAAAACAGTTATGAAGAATTTCGGTATTTTTAGGGGGAATTTTTTCGGGAATTTATTTCTTAGGAACAAAGGAGCATGATTGGAATCACCAGTGCAGTTGTGAGAGGAGAACTGTCAAAAATCATTCGAGGTCCCTTAGAGGTCACTAGAGAACACTATCACCGCCGGCAACAGCACCACCACCACCACATGTACACTCCTTATTTTTGTTTTGCACTTTTTGAACTCGTTCAAGAACTTTTTTTGCCTGAAATCAGAAAGTCATTTTGAGTCAATAGATTTGAGGCCCTGGTAAGGTCACTTCAAAGTTGGAATTCCGAGAAGACAAAGATTCATAAACTGTACCCACAGGGATAGTTTGAAGGTGTTTCTAGGAATTCTATCCAGGAATTCACTCTATTCAAAGTACAAACCTTTTGTATTATAAATGACGATGCTTTATTTCTACTGACAAGCTCTTCGAGAGCAACAAATCCACCTTCCTCAATAGTCAATTGTATATATTTTCCATTTGATTCCTCTTTATGTGTTAGGGATGCCAATGCCCATGTGGCCCAAGTCTGTGCTTCGATACAATGGTGACAACGAAGTAAATATATAATTGGCTTATCAAGGATATTTTTCAGCAGGGTCTTACAAGGGAGGAGGAGGACCAAATTCAGAAAATCTTTAGATTTAATAGACCGATTAGTCTCTTGACCAAAGTCCACATGGTCATTTCGTTTTTAAGTGTAAAGTTATTACCTTCATAAAGATTCGAAATTTGGAATATCAAATCGAAAGTCTGGGGTTACCTCGATAGTCATAACTTGAGATATCCTGGCTTGAGACTTCTATAATTGATGTTTCTTTCAGCCGATTCATCCCAACTTTCTACAGCTTGAATCATTTTCTGTGTCATGTCTTTCTTCATTTCTAATAATGATTCCGGCCAAGTTGATGACTCATCGGATAAAATATGACTCAGAGTACCACACGCATTATAAGCAACTTCAAGTCCTTCGCTTTGTAATGCATCAGAATAAAATCGAACTGTTTCATCACGAATTAAATATTGTCTTAGACTGGCGACTTCTGCTATATTTCCAACTAAACCCATTATATTTCGTTTCAAATCGGTATCATTTGGAAACTTTTTGAGACAATTTAGAAAAAGTTCAACGCCACCATTTTCGATAAATCGCTCAGAATTTGATGGAGTTTCATCTGTGACATTCCAGAGACAACTCCAACAACCTTTTAATGGATCATCTGGCTCATTATTGTTATCAAGGCGATTTTGAATCACAGAACAGATTGTGTCTGAACAAAAAAGATAAGAATTTCGGCATGATTAAAGCCCCATGCTCTATTTCGAGTGTCTTTTGGCCCGATTCCCGCCTGCTGTGCTAGAGAGCACTCAACACCTCAGAGCAAGCCTGGGACTTTACCAATGCAATTTGGGTTAGGATAACTTCCAAATTAGGGTTGGGATAACTTCCAATCCGACTCACCAATGAATTTTATACGTCGTGTTGCAAGCTTCAAATTAAGGTCAACTTGACAAACGAACTGATTGGCAAATTGGATGACCATATTTGTCAGAAATTCGGCATCTTCGTGGCGAATGCCTTGAGGGGTGATGTGATATCTTAGCAAAACTTTTAGCATTGTTTGTGCTGAAACTTCATAAATAAACAATAAATCGTCTGAAATAAATTATTATGCTTGTAAGTCTAGCAAACGATGCTTAGATTCCCAAAGGACGTTCTTACCTGGTAAGCGGAATTTTGACATAGTTAATAGAATATTACGAATAACACGATTTGCACCAAGATTAAAATTAATACAACGAATGAGGCATTTGAGCGAATTTTGTTTTAGAACAAGTTCCATCGTTTCTTCATCTGTGTCACCTGGTGGTTCAGGATTTACTTTTTATGGTTAAAATTTTCATAACTTGGAGGAAGCCCTTTGAAGAACTAAAAGTTATTATTCGGGATTTAATTTTCTCAAGATAACTTTCCAATTTATAATTTTTAACCTTGCCTAAGTAGAACATATTAGCAGATAGAATTAAGGGTAGTTTAGCATGCTCGTCACGGTAATATTTATTGAACGTAAGAATACATTCTTCTAGAAAGATTGATGTCTGATCATTTCTCAGCTCCGAATTTTTTACAAAATCAAATATCGCATTCCATATTTGGGCGGCCATTACAGGCTCATTTCGCCACCTTTGAGCGCTGATCAACATTTGCTTTGCATCACGATTTCCTGCAATTTCATTGGACAACAGCTCCATGCTTTCAAAATTAATATCACAACCCCAAAGACCAAGATAACTCAGGGGAAGCCGACGAAGCCAACTTGGTATCTCTGGTTGAAGATTTCCAATAGATTCATGCGGAAGATCAATTCTCAATCGTCCTGATTCACCTACTCAAAATTGTTTTATACAGTCCGAGAGTTCACGATTTACCTGAGCAAGTAATTAATTTATTGGCTTTGAGATTTGATCCTGTTGTCGTTCCGGAGGCATCAAGAGAATGTAATTTTGGCAAGTTATCGATGATATCCCAAATTTCAAATTTTTCTTCCGTTTTCTTTTTCAGGGTTTATCATTTCATACTCAAGATATACAGTATATACTATACATTGGTATGGTATAAACAAGAATCAACAAAGTGGTATATTCGTGAATGAATCGTACCGTGTGATCGCATACGAAAATACCGTCAACGGACTCGAAGAGACCCACAGAGAAGACAGAACCTCAGAAGCGTCCCAATGTAAAATTAAAAAATCCTATACCATAGCTACGTTACGTCATACGGTGTGACTCATAACTTTTCTTTGTGATTTAATTTCTTATAGTATGACCCAGATTCGCTAGAGTTTTCATCGGTAAAGGGAGTAAAAAGTTAGAGATTTTAAAGCCGGCATCTCCGTAAGTCTACCCATAAGGAATAAATCGAGGATGCTCCCGTTCCGGTCGTGTCAGGGATGAATCAGTGTCGGCATTATTGTGGAGCTTTGGTGTCATACTGATATCAAGAAATTCCAGATTTTTGCATTTGTATATTTCTTCTAATAAAAACGTTTTGTCAAATTCACTTTGGTATAATGTCAAAGACTTGAGAGTTTTTTCTTTTCAAAGTTGTAATTCTTTGTCGAAACCAGACAACCATGAACCATGATTGGGCATACTGTATGCTGTGGTTCATGAGCGAAATTACAACAATCCTAATACTGAAATTGGAAAATAACGAACGGCCAGTATTTCGGGTGGAAAATTGTGTGAATTAAGGTGTGAGAGGTTTAAATGTGTTAGCATTGGCGGATTCCATTGGTCCAATCGAATACAAGAACATGAACCAATTGATAATGAAAGTAAATTCGGAGCCAAATCAAAAGACAGACGAATAAAGGAGTACGGTGACTCTGCGGTATGATCAGACGAAAAATCGAAATTATTTCGAACAAAACGGTTTACAGCTTCTATACGATTACCACTAAATAATTGGGTCAGGTTTGAGTTAATAGTGGTAGGACGAACCTGACCCGTTCTTCGGTTAGAAGACGGGGTAGAGAGAGGCATTTGAGTTGATCAGTTTTAATTTGTTCTGAATAAATGTTGTGTCTATGAAATCTTCTTTGCAATCTAGAAACTTTTCGCTCCTTTTTTGAGTTGGTTGAATTTTGAGAATTTTGATGAACCAAATTATTATCACCAAATGGCGTGCCACTAGCACCACTAGCGGCAGCTCCACCGCTATTTGAACTAACACGATGTGGACATTGTTCCATTTCAACATCTGAATCATCATTATCTGAATCGTCATCGAATGCAGATTGAAGCATATCAAGAATACCAGGATAACCGCTTGTTGAGCCACTTGAATCACTCCCTTCGCTTCCCGGAAATCGCATTGGAAATGTTATATCTGGAGGTAGATCACTAACTTTAACATTTCTGAATAAATTATGTTGGTTTTTAATTTATAGGTCCTCAAAGATAATACTTACGTCAAATCAAGACTTTTGAAGCAATTGGTTTGTCTGCTAAGTGTTTTCATAACTATATCTTGATCTATTTGCGAATATTTTTGGGTTGAAAACTCTTCAAGAGAAATATTTCCCAGTCTATCTAAGTTCTGTCTCGCTCGAACTGATTGTGGTTCATCACAAATTGGATCGTCACTGAGTCTTTCGTGGTAATTATCCAAGATTTTGCCAACTATCGAGGAGGCAATCTGAATGAAGATTAGTTTGTTGCGTCACACCATTAATCGACATTTTGTAACAACATCGACAAACCTTTTTGGGAATATGTTTAGAATCTAGAAATGAAGTATTCGAGGATAACGATTCCACAAAAGCCGAATTCGATATCTCAAAGAGGGAACGTCGATCTTTTTTTTCGCCCGTCATCCCACTCTATAAAATATTTGTTTCAAATTATGGTTTCTGAAATTATTTAAGATCAAGGAGGATGTTTCATAAAGAAACTGGCAGCTTGGTTGAATGAAAAATTTTAAACTTGAATTTAATATCGCCCTCTTTTCGCTCTTGGTCCACCCCAATAATTACCACCACCACGGCCGCCACCACGTCCGCCGCCATAGCCATATCCACCTCCACCACCGAACCCATTGCCATTTGAAAATCTATTATTACCTCCCCAGTGACCATTACCACCACCTGATCCCCACGGGTTCCAGCCATATTGATTTTTGTTACCTAAATAAAAACTTTTTCCATCTTGGACTGGAGATAAAAATTAACCTCGTCCCCGGCGATTTTGATTACGATTGTTTTCACTTGGTTTAGCAAGTGTACATGTAATAGTCTCTCCCGGTGATATTTCTTTGTTGTTCATCTGTTCAATGGCTTTCAAAGATTGATAAATACCATTAATTTTCATTAAACAAAAACAATTTTACAAATCTGATTCCTGCAAGGGCCTGATCCCTTTCTGCATAATGAACAAATGAATAATTTCCAATTTTTTTCACTTTTTCGACAGTTCCGAATGGTGTAAAGAGTTCTTGGATTTGTTCCTCGGTTCTGGTTTCGGACCACCCAACAACATAAACATTTTTTACCTAATGTAAGAGAATCAGGGAGGTTTTTTATGGTGGAAAAACTTACTTTGACTACTTCTGCTTCATCGGGAACTATGACTGGTTCAGCCCAGTCTATATTTGGCATTATTTTACCAAATGGCATAAGTGTTCTATTCACTGCCATTTGTTTTCTAAATTCACATGCTTCCATATGGGATGGAAACTCGACGAATAAGAATCCCCTATTCACTTGGTTCGGTTGTTTCAAATGTTCTGCCGGTTCGTGCATTATAATCTCCACAAACTGAACTTTGGAATTATTTTTGGGCCAAACTTGAAATTGAAAATGGACCAAAACAAATATTGACCAAAAGTAGAAGCTTAGAAATTGTAATTGAGGTACTACTCTATATATTCAAAAGAGATTATCGACATAAAAATGAAAATTTTCGCAAAATTGTGTTTTTTTTATCAAGGTAAGTACGAATTCGCAACATGTTCAGACGTAGATCACCGGAACCTATTTCAAAATCGTACCAAAAACCTAACTCAATTATTTTAAGCATTTTCATCTGAGACATGTGAACTTACTGCCGAAGCAATTGAGCGTGGGTATCCAAAAACAGCTGACGTTAATTACGTTTGCTATCCACATAGATGCCCAAGACGGGAAAACATTATGCAGCTATATAACGGACTCTTGGAAGATAACCAAATGGTAATCACCAACAAAATTGAAAAAATAATCTTATATAAAAAAATATTTCAGTTGACTGGTGAATTGATTGATTGTCGCGATCGAAATTGCGCTCACTATATGCGTCGTCGCTTTGAAATGTGTTTTCCGTGCTGTAATGCACCTTTGTCTGTTTCAAAAAGTGTTGCTGTTGCCAACTGTAATCAAATTCTTACATTTGACCGAGCTTGTCATCATTACCGTCGTCACGGAATGGTTAATCCATGATTGAAATAAAATACTTACATTATCAACACCAATTCTTTTAAATTCAGTTTCGAATTCTTCTTTTGTTTTATCTTTTGGGATAGAGCCAACGAAGAGACGCGTTGCAGGTGTCGAAATATTAACAACCATTTTCTTGCCCATAAATTCATATCCGTCTAGTTTTTCTTTACATTTTTTGCATCCATCCTCCTCGATAAATGTACAAAATGCAAAACCACGACTTTTCCCATCATATCCTAGACGAAGCACATTTATTCCAAACAAATGAAAAATCAAATCATTTTCTCAAGAGACCTGCGAACTTACCCATCATCAAACGTAAATCGTGAACAGGACTTTGAACAGTTTCCAGAAGAGCCATCAACTCGACTTCCATGGCTTCACGACTCACTGATCCAAGAAAACATTCCTAAATACTACTTTACTTTTCTGTATATAATAATTTTCTGTAATGTAATAATTTTTTATTGAACCTGTTTAGCAGGTTTCCCGGTGAAATCAAGCGGTGGACCAATTTTGCGTTGCCCAGTAGATATTTCTAAGTTCATATTAAGTCGCTTTCTCATCTCTTGAATTGGCTCTGGAGGAGGAACATGGAATACTGCGTCCGCTGGAGCTGGTAATCCTTTATCAATCTGATCTGAAATTATATTTCAGAAGTGAACTTGATTAAAAAGAACGGTGGGGCAATAATTGAAAATTTGAAAAACCTTGAGCCGTTTGATATGCTGCAACAATGTTTGCCAGGTAATGTGATGGCTTGTCAATTTTTCCTGTATTATGAATCATTTCAAAACCTTCCAATACAGTGAGAGCATTTTGGTCATTTAAATTCTTTAATCTGATAAACACAAATCCTTCCATTCTGGGTAGTTCAATGACCCCTTAAAAAGATTATTAACTCGATTACCAAACACATAAACACCCTTTTAATTCCCAAAAAATAAACCTGAATCTATTATTGAGTTTACTTTATCTCGAACGGCTGGAGATAATTGAACTTGTTCAAAAAACACTTCTTTTGAATCCGTTACCATTTCACCAGTTGCCCATTTTTTACCCGATCCAACTGGTTTATTTATCGCGGAGGAAGTACCAGTATTTGCTGGTTGATCATTCTGACTTTCTATTGAGTCTTTTTCGGACTGGACTTGAGGTTCTTCGAATTCACGAATTGTTTTACCTTCACTATCTGCGATGTCATCAGCCTTTTATCGATTTTATTTATTTTTTCACAGTTCACAAAGGCTAAAGTAGGGCCCATTTTGACTCTGTCCAAATAATCCGACAAAATAGTAAGAAAAGAGCGCTCACGCCCACGCTCGCTTGGACAGGGCCACCATGGACACCACGTAAGGAGTTAAAATATCATTCGATAAATTGATAGAATATCTAGCCAACATTAAAACTAGACATCTCCACAGCGCAACACAATAATGTTGACCTATCGCTGACCCTCCAACCTTGCAAGAAAATCTTAAAAATCAATCCTGTTGAACTATAGTCACTGGTTGTACCTCCTCCATATCAGCCATTTCGAAACAATCCCGAAAACTTAATTTGCAAAATTAAATAAAAAAGATCATAACAGTTGATAAGCACGATTTTTATTAATCCTATTATTATGATAAAGCAAAAATGTACAAGATTGGAAAGGCGTGAAGTAAATCTACAACACAAGAAGTATAGAGGAATTTGATTGGCCGGGGTCATTTTTGAGAGGGATGAGCCAAGGGAGGAACTATCGGAATATAGTACGTTTTACGATGTAGTACTTGGTCTAGTTATTTGTCTAGTACATTGTGTAGTACGTCGGAATACGATTCAGTACGTTATTATTTGAAGTACGAAAAGTTCAGTCAGGTTATTGGAACGTTTTAAAATCATTGGTGGTTATTTGAAGCAGGTTTTATGCTGTGTGTGGGTTGGCTCGCCTTCATTTACGGTCGTGGTCGTACCCGTGGTTTACCGCGGTTATCTGTGAATGAAATTGAATTGAATCATGATTATTCAGGATTCTAGAGAGGACAAGAAGCAATTAGAATTAGTCATGTTCAAATATTTTGCTCATATTTTGACATTTCGATATTCGGATTCACTTTTTTCTGACTTGCACGACGGATCGGACGCTGTTTCTCGTTTGGATCGCCTCGGCGGACAAGTGGCTTCTTTTCAGGTGCTTTTAATCGCCACATAACAACCTAAATAAATTATTTATACCATAGTTCAAGACCTGTATATGGGGTCTGATCTGAAAACTTACCACGTTATTTTGAGTTTGTCGATTTTTGAATTTCGTTGAGGCAACATAGGATGATTTGACTGTTGATACAACAGCATTCATAAGATTTTTGGCAGCCTAAATGAAGTATGTTATCTATCAAAGTCATCAATCCAATAATTATCGTTATTTTGCCCTGTTGTTTTACCTGAATGAGAGATGTGGCTGAATCAAGCCCGGAAACGACTAATTCTCCGGCAATATTTTGTACTTCAGCCTTTACTTTCGCGCACATTTTCAGTTGATGACAATAAAATTTGATTTTGTTGATGTGTGCAGATAATTCGTTCCGCGCCCAGTCTTCAGGACATGCCTAAAATGATGTTTGATTCGGATAAATCAGTTGGTAAAAATTACCTCGGCAATTTGTGAAGCAAGGGCATCTAAATCATTACCAAGTTGAGCAATATTTCTTGCCGAGTCAATTACATCAGAAGTTGTTTTGAGTGGACCTGTACCCCTTGTGAAATCAGTCATTTGCATCATAATCATACACATCTTTTTAGCAAGCACAATAATATCATTTGATGATTCGTCCCATTTTCCAACCTAGAAATGACCATTTCAAAATATTCACATACGAATTTAAAATTAAAATGGTTGACCGTAAACGAAAGATTTTTTTACCTCACGGTCCATTTCAGCTTTTTGTTCATTAAATTCTCTAATATTAGCATCAATTTGGACTTTTGCATCTTCTGGCAGATTTCTTAAATGAAAATTAAGAAATTAAAATGATGTCAAAAATGTCTTCAATGAGGTCGGGATGACTTTTAGGAATTCTTACTTGAATGCTTGTCGGGTTGGATCAGAATGACCAAGAGTATCATTAGTCTTTGCCGATGCAGCTTGAGAAACTTGGGAATGTTCAACATCAGAGTCATCCCAAGTGTCTGGATCACGCATCTGAAGAACGGCTCGACGAACATCACGGACACCTTCATAAACCATACGGGAAGCCTCTGAAAACTTTGATTCATAAAGATGTTATACGTGTAATAAAACTAACCGATAAAATCGTTATTATCAATATCAGCGTCTGGATCATTCTGAAGAGCTTCTATGGCAGTGCCAACACGTTGTACGAAAATAGGTGTAATCTCTTTGAGAAGTTTAGTTGCTTCTTCTCGGACTTTATCAGTATACCAGTCGGGTTCGTAGTTGTCCATATCCGCCATGACCACATCGTGAACACGTTGGACACGTCCTTGAATGGAACCGGCCGAGTGATCCAAACTCTCGCATTCTTTTGCCTAGATTAAAAATTTTGTCAACGAAACTGCGATAGCATTGTGACAAACCTGTAGAGCTCCGACACACTGTGTGACATCCTCAAGAATGTGTGCTTCTGAAACTGCAAGGAAATCATGAATGGTTACAATCTCATCGACAGAATCAGTCAGATTTTGAACTTCACCCTCCCACTTTCGACGGAAGGCCTCCATGTTCTCTTGGGCCACGGCTGAGTCTGATCGAGCAGCCAAGGTCAAGGCAGCATTGATTACTTGCGGACAAAGATTCTCAATTTGCTGACAAGCCATTTTCACCATGCGGACGCCCTCTTCATTATTCGACATTTCAGTTGCAAGATTAGCCACTTAGTAAGTTTAATAAATTATTTCAGGTTCAAGGTCATTGAGTTTCAACTCGGACTGTTCGGTATAGTTGATACTTTATAAAACTGTTCCTTCAACCAATTTTTCCGCATGCTCTCTGAAGACATGAGCATATTCCTTGACATCTTCTTCATTGCCATTTTTGGCTGCCTCAATTAAAACAAGAAGTGGCATAGTTGTTTGAATATAACAATCGGACACGTGGTCAACCACGGCTTTTCGCAGCTGACGCTTGAGATCCTTGTTCTTTACAATCATTGCATCAATAGCAGATTCTTTCATATGTTATGCTTATTTAAACAATATTTTGTACCAGGCTAACATAGATCTCTTAAGAGAAAGTGTTAGAAAACTTTCTAAATAGACCCTCATACTGAGAGTTTTGGAACAGGGAAAGATCCCTGTTATCTATTTATATCAACATCAATATGAATATACAGTAATAAGCAGGCTTATTAAATTAAAAAATTGTAAATCGATCGATATCATATAATGGCGTTAATGATGTAACTGATCTGATATTATCTAACCAGTTATTCTGTATTATTCGGAATGTAATTCACAGTAAAATACAAAATCTGTATTTTATATTGGAATAAAGCAAAACAATTCCTAACATGGCACTCTTCATCGGCTGTCCTGCATTATTCGAGTATTCATTAAGTAAATCCTGAAGTGCTTGTCTAACATTATTCGCCTCTTGAACAATTCTTTCTTTTCGATCATCACGAGTCGATTGTGAATCAGCCATAACCGCAGCTCCGGCAATAATTGCTTCTAACTTATCCTCCAGAGATGGTCTGACCACTCTCTCTTCGAATTTAAGTGGAGACATATCAATCTTGTCTTCAAATTCATCAAAACAGGCATCTAAATTAGGATGTTTTGGTTCTCGGGCGCTCATTGGTCCATGGCCAGTAATTGCTCTTTCAATTCTTTGCATAGCATCTTGAACTCTTCCGAGTACAAAATCACGATTCTGTTTGGCTGCGGCAACTTCGGGATGTTGAAGCGCTGCTTGTGAAGCCGTATATAGCATAAGGGAATTATCTTTTAGGTCTTTTCTAGCGGCAGCCAATTCATCCCTTCTAAGTGGGTCTTTAAGATCTTTTTGTCGGAGACCAGCTGATTGTTGAAGTGTTGCAACATCTGATCCAAATTCTTTAAAAGCTGAATTTAACTGATTTTGATCCCCCGCGTTTTTAACTTTGTTGAGACTTTGGCGAGCAATTTTTAATTTTTCTAGTAGACGCTCAACATCAATCATGTCAGCGAGGACAAGTAATCGTGTGACAGCGGACAATACGGCACGGGCTTGACGGACGACTTTTTCACGTTTCTTAGTATCGAATGGATCACGAACAAATTCACCGGAAGCATTGTTCAAGTGACTTCCGGCGGTTGAGACTTCTTTTAGGATTTCGTTAAATTCAGATGATAGATTTCCATATTTTTGAGCAATAATTGATACTTCATGACCTACAGCCAGAAACGAATCCAGCGATCTGTCTAATGCCTAAAAAGATAATAAATCATTAAGGAGTATGAAAACCTAGACTTCAAAAGTTTTTCTTTCAAAGCCCAGAAAACTCCATGAAAATTCTGATTTGTGTTTCTCACCTCTAAAAGCTGTTGACCTGATTTCGATTGGCCTTTTCTGTAATTTGATGGTTTGCCATCGACAAGCGTGGTCACTTGTTTGACTAACTGTTCCAGCTGTCGTTCCACTGATAGTGTTTTAATTTCAAAATTCTCTGGATTATTCCAATCCAGCATGTGACGATTAGCTGCGTTCGATCTCAACGTCATGCCGTGTGTTCTCCCAGATCTAAAAAATGTTCGGTTTTAAACTTAATTTTTCAAAAACTATTTTAAAAAGAAATTTTCTCTTTAAAAGTTCGTTTTCTAGAATCTGGTCGTCCCCGAACGTTAAAACTCGACATTAGCATGTGACATAGGCATAAGAAAAAAAGGTTGAATTCCCATTGGGATTAGACTTCATTATTCATGTATCGTACTAGACCTTTTTTCTTTCTCTCTTCATAAATAACTAACATGATCACCGTGCTTACCCTGATCCAGCCGGCCCTAACTGTAATATAGGGGAGCTCACAAATGGTATCTCTTTTATGGTAGGGAAGGAGTTCGGGCACGGGGGTGGCTACACTCGATAATTCTCATTCAGTGTTAACGCTCTCTATCTGACACATATTCATTCCCTCCCAAACTTCTTAAATCAGCCTAATTTGAAGTCCAGTTTCTCTTCAAAAATCTCTTCAAAAATAATTACATGAATCGTCAAAAAAAATATTTCAAATTTTATAAAACTTTCAATTTGGAATGAAAAAATATTTTTTTATTCAACACAAAATGTCAGAGTTAGAGTAGCTGATTCATTCTCAACTCGAATTTGACTCATCTCAAAAAAAATTTCAAAAAATGCGTTTTTGGCCTCGAGGAAGGACACTACTATGGGGTGGACACATTTTCACTATCCATTTAGGATGGTTATTATCACCCAATTAATGGCCATTCTCTTTTAACTCTTTGGCGTTGATTTGAAACTTAACTCCCAAAGGTACCATTGGACAATTGTATTTCCATTTTCATGACTTCCTCTGTTACTCTAACGTTCGATAATTGAAAAAATGGAGTGCGTCATCCATGAAAATCGATTGGTTACTAGTCGATGAGTCATTATACCACACCAAGAGCAAATAAATACCACACTTTGAAGTGAAAATACCAGACTTTCCAACAATCGTTTACCACAAGACCAGCTAAAATTTTCAAAAGAAGTCCAAGATCTCTGAAAATAAAAAAAAATGCACAAAAAATAACATCGAAAAAAAAAATCGGCGAAATTTCTCGGACCAAAAATCTCTAGATTCATTTTTCAAACTTCGATTTCAGAAAAAAATGAAATTAGTTTTTTCTTTGACCGTCAGGTGAGCACAGACGAATTATTCTCTTGATTGGTTTCGGTTTTAGTTTTAGCCAATCGGATTATCGGAATGAATCATGATTTTTGAAATGAGGCCTCTGTAGTATTTGCTTTACGTTTGAAAATCAAATAAAAGCATTCATTTTGGGCAAATATTAAAGTTCTATCTCGAAAAACGTCTTTTGTTCTTCGGTTATGCACCCTATCCATGTCTGATGTCTAAGCATGCGATGACGGGCACAATGGTGCAGTTTTTAATCGAATTTTTGAAAATCATGCATTTTATACGACATTTTGCAGAATCATCGCCCTCAATCATTATGTTATAAAATGATAATTTCGGAAATTGGAAATTCTATAACCCGTTATAACACTATATTCAGATGGTCAGTTCCCAGGTGGATTACAGACAAAGAAGGCGCGTATACAAACGGCAATGCCGAATCGGAATATTTGGTGTCGGCCTCATTGCCCTTTGCTTAGTAGCTGCCAAAGCTAGTGTTTCAAATAATAACTCAAGAATCACAAATGCGAAACGAAGTAGAAGAAGCACAGGTAAGTCGAAATAATCTTCAATCCCCCATAGTATCAGGGTCCCACGCAACAGAGCAAGTCGGTCCTAGGACAAATAATCATTGAACTTTTTTTAGAAAACCTCAGCGAAATAGGAGGAGAAAGCACAGCTAACAATGTGACAGATAACATTGAAGTAAACGTAAAATGGTTCAAGGAGCCACCATTCAATTATCCAGAGTCGGAACTCACCACCTGTTCGGATCCAACCAACAAAGACAGTACATGCTATGCAACAGTCGAAAACTACGACAATTTAGGCCCGGTTCTCATTTCTCATAGGTCATTTTTCTGATTGGTTAAGGGTATGGCTCGAGAACCAATTAAAGCCGACTTGGAAGAGAAATGCCAAAGTGCTATCGACGATATATCGACCAACGGAACAGATCATTCAAAAGTACATTGTAAGTGCTACATTCGAACTGCTATCCACTGAAACCTTTAGCACTACACTGAGTAGTTCATGCATTTCACGTGATTTCATATTTATTTCAGACTGGACTGGAAGTAAAGGCGCTGATATCTTCTTATGTATATTTGGCACACTTTGGCTTTTCGTTGCTGTTGCCATTATTTGTGACGATTTCTTTGTCCCATCCCTTGAAGCGATTTCTGAAATTTTGGATCTTTCTGAAGATGTCGCTGGCGCTACCTTCATGGCTGCCGGTTCTTCAGCTCCGGAACTCTTCACCTCCCTTGCCGCAGCTACCAATGAATCCGATGTTGGCGTCGGTACTATAGTTGGATCAGCTGTTTTCAACCTCTTGGTCATTGTTGCACTCTCTGCCGCCCTCTCCGGTAAAGTCCTTCATCTTGACTGGAGACCTTTGGCACGTGATGCAACATTTTACACACTTTCAATTGCAATTTTGATTGTTTTCGCATGGGATGGAATGATCGAATTGTACGAAGCCATCATACTTGTTGTTGTTTACTTCATGTATGTTGGTACTATGTTTTTCAATGAAAAACTCATGCTAAAACTAGTAGATATTGAGGAGGCTTTCTCAAAACGGTGAGTCCGATAAGTTAAAGTCTGGGCTCAGCCCAAAACAAGTCTTTCAAAAATTTGACATGCTGACTTTTATTTTAGATGCACTACGAAAGTCTCTGATAGCACTGAAGAAGCACGTGAATCTCGTCGGGAGAGTCATTCCCGTTTCATCAATACATCACGAGCTACCCAACAGTCCATCATTGGTAAAAAAACTAGTGTTCTATCTATTAAAGCCGCAAATTCTGATGGAGTAGTTAGTGACACTAAGAGCGAATCAGACGACGAGAAATTGAATTTAACTCCATGCTTTCCACCCGAGAAATGGTACTCACTAACAATTGGATTAGACGTACCAAAAAAGGAAAAAGAAGGTGCTGTGGCTGTTCTCATGCATATTTTTGATTGGGTAAGTGATCTAAGACCTTTTAGTAGACGTTCACTAGGATAATATCTTATTTTAGACTCTGTTCGTTTTGTCAGTTCCATTTTACGTACTGTATACCTTAACAATTCCTCCATGCGATACTCCTGAAACTCGTAAATGGTACCTTATATCCTTTTTAATGGCAATCTTATGGATTGTTGCCATCTCATTCGGTATGTTGGAGTGTGTCGAACATTTGGGAGCAATTCTAGAAATTAACCATTTTACAATGGGCCTTGTCATCATTGCAGTTGGAACATCAATCCCTGATGCTATTTCATCTGTTTTGGTTGCTAAAGAAGGCTTTGGTGATATGGCCGTCAGGTAAGACTTTTTCAAATATATTGGGGATACCGTATCCCGGATACTAAATTCAAATTAGGGTGTGACAAGTTTCCCGTTTCTCTATCAAGGAGATTTTTATCACCAAACCGACGTCATATTCGGAATCTACGGACCCGAAAACGGTATATTGGGTACTAAAAAATCCAAAAAGTTTAATTTCCTTTTTGAGTAAAAAATGCAAAAATTTTGAATACAAAAGAACTAACATAAATTTTAGTAATGCCATTGGTTCAAATGTATTCGATATCAATCTTGGTTTGGGTTTACCTTTCCTCATTTTCTGTCTTGTCAGAAGTGAACCAGTATCGCTTTTGAAAAACTGGCAATGGGTAAGTATTCTGATTTGACGACCAATCAGAATAACTGATTTATTCAGTGTGTGATTAGTTCACTTGACTATCCTGTCAAAATGATGCCTCATGTAAAATTCGGATTCGTTCTCTTTGTAATTTTGGCCTTAACTCTGATGATTTTCTCAGGTTGGTTTTCATTGATTATAGAATTTCCTATAATTTCGTCGGTTGGTCATATCATATGACTCATATGATGACCAATTATATGGTAATATTGTACATTATGTACAAAAATGAAAACCTTCCAAAGCGACCAAATTCAAACTGTCATCAAAGACCGGAAGTTTACTTTTCCTGACATACATTCTGTTCTTGGCATATTCTTTCACACAAGAAATGGCTTGCAGAAGTTATGACTGTTGAAATTTTAAGTTTTATAGTAACTCTAAATAAAATGTATTACAATATACAAAAATCTAAAATGCATGTATTGTTATTTGCAGCACAAATGATATGTGACATATCACTGATATGATATCAATATAATTGTACTGAAAAAAATCAGGTCGATGTCAGGTACTGGAACACATTCGTTGAGGGCAACCTAAAATTAGAATCTGAGCGAAAATTAGATTATCTAATAATTTATCAAAACGCACAAAAATGCTATTTCCGTTGAATAATCAAGATAAGGAAATCAACAAAAATGAAACTAATCGAAATCTGAAAATATCAGAAACTCGGAATCTTCACCAAGAAAAATAATACAAAATAATATCATTTTTTTTCAGATCCACGGCCGGTAAAGATTATTTTAAATGTTTTTGAAAATATCCGATGATTCCAGTTCCGGTTTCAACTGGCAATACTTTGGATAATTTGAGTGTTCTTTTTTTAGAGATTTTTGGCAAATTGTATACAATTTACGACCATCTGATAAGTATAGACGTCGAAGATTTTCAATGGGATTGATAGACGAAATCGAGAAAATAACTCAGGGATTGATTTCAGCTTTAGAATAGTCAGGATTTGTGTTTCCACAGCCTACAGAAATACAGGTCGTTCGAGAAAGAGTTCAAACAGTTACTCAAGTGTTAAATCAATTAAAAGCAAGACTTGAAGTCAAATGCAGACGCTTCGGAATGGTACAATGATACAGGAAGGTTCGATTTCATACGGGATGGTTTTTGCCACCCGAAACACACCAAAGAAATAATTTACGAGGTTTTTGTTGTCAAAAACGAAATTGTTATTTAAGTTTCGACCGATTGATACCAGACGTCGGTGGACAAGGACACCGAAAATCCGGACAGCACTTTCTTGTCCTTGTCCGGCCGGACAGACAGACACCGGACAGACTTTTTTCAAGAAATCATCGGATAGGACTTTCCGGGAAATCCGGACAAAAACGCGACAAGGACAAGACACGGACAGTGCTGTCCGCCGACGTCTGATTGATACCCATATCGTCCATGTTTCGGTATATTTACCAACTTTCGGCACTTTTACCGAAAGATAGACCATTAAGGCAAGAAAGCGATTTAAATTCTAAATAGTGTCTTGTTCACTTGCAAATATATTTTTACTTAAAAAGTTTGATTCAAAATCAAGCCAAAAAAGTTATGGGAATCTCTGTCAAGACTAGGGTGGTTCACGGCCTATCTCACTTATATATTCTCGACCAAACTTCAAAGCCAAATTTTACCAAGAAAATAACGAAATCCCCAAGAGTTTTTCTTTGATTCGAAATTTTTGATTTTCAAGATTGTTCTACATCTCTGTAATGCTAAACATGCCATTTTGAAATGGTCACAACTTATGGAACGCAAATGCCCGCAAGATACCATAAGTACGAATCGACTCAACGTCACCCCGATTTATGTTATATATTAGTCCCCAACTCCAGGGAACTCCAGGGATATTCACTAAAACCCGTGAACCACCCTAGTCAAGACAATTGTATTCTTAATGATTGTAGTTGGTCTCGTATCCATGCTTTTTGTTTGTTACTGTTTTTGCTGTGGATGCGGCCTTTCTTTGATTTACAAGGTTGGTAGTTTTTTCAATCAAAGTTCGATAAGTTTTACGCTTTGTCCCGGAAGTTTCAGTATTGATAGGATTTTTGATAGAAATTGTTTGACGATGAGCGAAATCAGATCAGTCGAGAGCCAAATATTCGATATGTTCATGAACCAAGTACTGAAGTTGTTGAAATGGATAAATTACCGTCTGGATATTCAGGAATGACCGATAAATGTAAAAATGTCTCCGTTTCAATTTGAAATTTCGGTATCACATCATTGATAGGCAATCAATTTTTTAATTATTTTAGTACATTATTTGTCAGTATAAAGCTCCTACTCGGCGAATTTCGAGCCAAAGCCAGAAGCAATCACATGGATCGTTTCCCAGCGCACCATTTGCTGGTCAAATATTAAAAAAATGGACAAAACCAAAATCAAATGAAAGCGAACATGCCGAAAAATCAAAATTTGTGTTTGACACATAACCAGTCATACATACGCCTAGCATATGTAATATTTTAAAAACATGTAATTATGCTTAGCATATTACGATATTTTGCTTTTGCCCAGCATAGCAATATTAAGAAATGTTTGACATTATTTTAAAAAATTAACGGTCATTATAAAAATATAATTTATTGAAAAAATAGTTAAAAACTTTTAAAATAAGGGGTGAAACCCTGGATATCGTTTTTCGTTTTCCGGCATCTGCTCCAACTCTTGTACTGCAATGTTATAGGAAGGGATGACACTATTTAGATATAAAGAGGATAGTGAATAATCTACTGGTCGCTCCATACAAACAGGCAATAAGGGATGAAATTCTTCTTTCAGTCGATAACCGGTAAATGGTGAGGATACTGGAATCATATATTGATAAATCAAAACCAATAAGGTCTTATCTAAAAAATAGTATAATAATGCGAACGTAGTTAACCTTAATTACCTGGTACTCTAAAGTCGGATACTGATAAGATTTCTCTATCACTTCTATACACTTGATTAGCCATACAGACTTGAGCGATTTCCCAAATATGCATGATTGACTGAATTATTCCTATATTCCAATGACACGAGTGAAAGCATGGGCAGAAGTTGAACGTAAAGTGATGTCGGAAATCGGATCTAAGTGAGGCAAAATCTAGAATAATAATTTAGCCCATCTGAAAAAATTCGAGTCCTCTACTTACGCAATGACTGTTGTTCGTTGGTCAACATTGTATTTCCAATTCTTATTTCCGCTGGTGGATCAGTTATAGTAATAAATAACAAATCACGAATCACGCGGGTCAAGTGATGGTGATACATTAATAAAACACGCCCAAGCATAAGCACCGAACCTCTTGGCATAAAAATGAAGAATTTCCTGATGACATTGGACTCGGAGCCCAATGTAACGTCCAAATCCTAAACAATGTCGATTTTTCAGTCAACCTACGCACTCTTACCCAAAAATGATGATCCAGCGATTTTGCCATTGCCATTAAAATAGGTTGGAATTTCTTTTGATGATGGGATAAGTCGACCGCGGTCCAAGCACGGCTCCAATTGATATCATATGAATAGGCGGACGGACAGATCATAAGTACAGAGCACATAGAAAGTGCTTTTGACATTCCACAATTCCTTCCTCCCCCATGTGAACTAAGACCCGAATTTAACTGGATACTTGACCCTGTAAAATATCCATTTTTTGAGCATAACGATTCGTTCCCTGAATAAGAAGAATGAAGAAACGCTGTTATGCCAATTTTAAAACCAGTCATGTCTATTTTGAATAAAAAACTTACCTCGAGTAATCACCAACGCAGTCTGTAAATATTTTGGAAAGTTTGAATTCAGTTTTCTCTCGCCAGATTTTGATGGAGTATAGAAGTGGTGTTGAACTTGACCTTGACCTTTGAACTTCATGACGTAATCCCGTTCATCTTCATCTATTTTCAAATATTTCAAAAATTGAAATACAATGAACCAGGTTTGTCTCTCTCTGCTACATAAATTAGGATGAAGGTTGATTGAACAATTTTGCCGAATACATAACGCCCAGGTATTCATTACGTCATGATAGCAGTTGAAACACTGTTTGCTTTGAATTATATCGTCTAAGGACCATTGGTTTTCATCCATTGTATTCAACATTAACGACGAATATGGACATGCTATCATGAGTAATCCTAAATACAATTTAATCCAGAGTAAGGTTGTACGCATCATTTCTTTACCTTGAATAGCCTGATGGTATAACATTAAACATTGATGATATTTGGAACACATTAACCAGAATAATTTTTCAAAAATGCCAGATGGAATTCCGTCGGTAGCTGCAGCATATGTGGGAGTCTGAAATGGGCCCTCTTCTTCGTCATCATTTATTTGGTTGTAATCCACATCATACTGTCGTTCAGTCCATGCATATCCTAAAGGTGTTGTCTCCCATCTAGTGGCTAAAATGCAGGAAACGGTTGATGCAATTATTTCTAAAAAATAAAGTTATTTTAATTCACAGGTTAACTCAGGGAAGCGCTAGCGTAGAGGCTCAAGATCGACTTGGAATGCCAAAGGTCATGGGTTCAATACTGCTGAAAGCATGCATTTGTGTTAGGCCCCAAAAGACTTTGAAAAGCAGCATTGTTATCAATGATGCCAAACTAACTCCATTCACTTGTGACCTTTGCTACGATTCCTTTTTCATAATATATGACTCATATTTTTAACGTACCATACAGAACATTTGTTTTTTGCATTTCCAAATCAGTAAGTTGGTATGGTTTGAATAGAGCCAAGGCCTAGAAAATCAATAATTACCCTAATCACTTATGAGTCATATTACCTGAGGGGTCAAGAGTTCGTCTATAAAATCACTTTTCGGATCTGGCACTACCACCAAAACATTAGCCCAAGTGGCCCATAACAGAGGGACACGACTGAATTTATTTTCAAGATTTAAGAATTTCTCAAAAAGGTACGTACCGTAACATTGGAAAAAGTAAAGTGGTATGAGGAAGTGGCATAAATCGTTTCTGTAAACCGAACCATTCCACCATGTGCTGATTTTTCATTACAGATACAGCCTGTTTATTTGGTTGATTTGAATGAGCTGAATGACAGTATTTTCGAGCAGGCAGTTTCACAATAATTTCTTCCCATTTTTTCACTAAACCAGACCACAAAGGCACTAGTTGACTTCGAAGAGACAGGAATTTAACAGTGGTGCATGGTATCTTACGTGCTTTATCTCCCAGTCTGCCTTAAATATATATAGGATTTGTGACCTTAAAATGTTCACCTCATACCTATCAAACTCCAAATGCATGAACAGTCCGAAATTTTATTGCCTTTCGGTGCCAGTTTAGTTTGAAATATGAATATGTCACATGCAAAATTTGCCAATCGACGTTTCAAATCTACCACTCTAGCTCTCGTCACCTGTATTTGAATTTTCTCCCATAATTCCGTATCACATGGAATGAAAATGGAAATGATGTTCAGCATAAAATATTGAAACTAAAATATATTTATTCAAACTGATAAGTTGGGATTAGAGCCTACCATAAGTCGTTCATACGATTTATTTTCATTAGTATAGTTGAGAATTGAGGCTATCCATAAAACCGATACACATGATGCCACCACTTTTATTGGAATTTGATGCAATTTCATCAGATCAATCAACTGAACGGGACGCTCCACTGAATCCGATTCTGAAATAGTTGACCAATCACATTCTTGATCTGGAAAAGGGTTTGAAACATTTCCCTGCATTGAAAACTGTTCGTCACTCTAGAAAATTCAAATCAAAATCGAGAAGTATGGTGCAGTGGGCTAGGGCTTAGTGATACCATGTGGAGATCTAAGAGCTCGGGTTCGAACCTCTGGCCCGTCAGAAAAATTTCAACTTTGTAATTACTCAGTCATTTCATTTCAGTATGAACCCGCACCTACTTCCAATTTTAGTCAATATTTTACCTGAATAAGGAATGGCGCACCAATTTTATCTTTGCTCATTGCCAGAAAAATGTCATCTAGTGGTCCCCCATCATCAGACATAAATGATATTCTCGAATCGTCCTTGTTGCTATCCGATGATTGATTTACAAACTAGTAAATTAATATGATAACCCTTATATAAGTTAACAGTTAACTCACATCTCGAGCAAAATCTGACATTTCAATATCTTTGGCCACCTCATTCGTATCCACAAGAGTTTTCTCCATCAGATCAGCAATGAGATCTGATCCCGTCTCGGATCTAAAGCTATCATAGTTAATATATTACATTTTAACAGTCACGATTATAAAATAACGTACCCTTTTGTTGAACTTGAAATTATTAAGGTCCGTTCTACCTCAGACTCTTCAACACCTTGAGTAACTTTCACCGTTCCAGATACGGTATCTATGAACACTTCCCCAGCCTCAGGTGGATTCAGTTGCAAGTTGGCAACCATAAAATTAGGTATCAATGGACCCTCATTTAGTGTAGCTCGTAAAGGCACCAAATCTGGTTGGTCCGTATCATTGGGATCCATCTAAAACAAACCCAAATTACTTACCCAATGGGAAAACCTAAATATCCACAATCACTTACTCTTGAATCGCAGTCTTTCAATCTGTTTCAAATATTTTTTCAAAATTTTCATAGCAATTCTAGAAAAATTTTCTAGGGGCACTAATATGTTTTCAGCCAATCAGAATGCAGAATTATCAGAACGAACCAAATCCAAAAATTCACCCTTCATTGCGATCAAAAATTATTGAATCTGCCCCTCATTTTGTACAAAAAATTCAATGGAGAAACAACTGTAACCCAACTACGCTGTGTGACGCTGTCACTTCTGCCAAACTTGGAAATGATGGTGGATTCAATTTCACTCTCAGCTTGCAACCTACCAATTCAGAGGATCATCACGAATGGGTACAGTGGGCTGCTCTCATCACATATCTATACAACCGGGATAACCTTCATGAGAAGATTTTTACCATTATCAGGGAAACCCTTAAAAAAGTACTAACACGTTATGTAAATATTTATTTATTTTTTATTAATAAGTCGCAAGACAGGTCCAGTAACATCAGTTACTTCATTATGGTTTCCGTGGAAAGCGGTCGCTTCATGCGAGACATGCAGTGATCCCCACACCGATGTCGAAGAAACCAAGACGAACAACTCGAGTTGCGTCGGTTTCGCTACAGGTGGCATCTAATCGATCGTTCCAGTTGCTGAAATAAAAAACATTTCCTCTGTAACAATTTGTTAACAAGTCTTTTTATATTTCTTCAAAATAAAAGCATACTATAATGAAAAAAATGTAATGACGAGTTGGAGCCATATATGAGTACCGTTCAGTGTACTGAAGGCCCTTAATTGACCGTCATTAAATTACTGGAGACCGTTATGGTTAAAATTTTGACCTAAAAAGCGCTGTATTTTTCTTCTGCTAGCTCGGTTCTTGAATACAGTTACAGAATAAAATCTTTTAAAGAAAATGATGTCCATTTTATTGAGGATTTTCCGCTGATGATCTCATTCTTGATTATGCATTTCTGTTCGATTCATGTAAAATTGCCACAATGTGTTTGAAGTATGTCTTGTGTGTTGACAAATGTGATATTAAGAAATACATTATTGATTAGATTGCTGAGATGAACCGCAAAATCGTTCCTGTCTTTTAAGATCCAACATTTTAAGATCCGATACGACACATCGCAGAAAGAGAATAGATATGAGGTAAATGATACGACCGGTTAGGGTCTGTACCAAGTAAAAAAGTAAAACGATTATATTCAACTATGAGTCACAGACCATGAACTATCAAGATAAGCTGCTAAAGGAGCCGATAATGGGTCAAAGGTTGAAAATAGCTATTGGCTTTTAAGCGTTAAACTCTTTTGTTGTTGTACTTCAATGACTGCAGAGATTTAGTTTTAATCGATTAAAGATTTTGTCTGAGCGAATTGTCCGATAAGCTATATTTGTTATAATATGAACTTGGCTGGCTAAAGAATATATATGATGAGAATTTGTAGTTTTGAAATACTATTGAAAGGTTTTGTGTATATATAATTTATTGACAAAGTGACATAGAGACTTATAAAAAGGATCGATTAGACTGCCCCTGAGCAATTATTCGAACTTCGATCCATTTTCATATATTGAGAAAGGCTGAAGGAAAAGTTTCCGAATTTGAGGGATTGCGCCTTTTTTCAAATTATAGTTTCATGCAGAAAGTCTCTAACCCATAGGAGAATTAAATTATGGGAACTGTCTCACTTATGGTCAAATATCAAAACACTGACCAATATTATATTGATTGAATTTCCGCAAATGGGGTTTTCACGAAAATGGGAGTCTGATAGGGGCAGTGCGGTGTACTACCCCAGTCGTGGAGACCCAACTTTAAAATAAACTGACCATTTTAGGGTGACATTCAATAGACCAAAAATATGGCAAGTATACTAAGCATGCTTTGGTATATTATTTCAATGCGTGAGGATTTTTCGTGAATGCACTTCCTTAAACGTTATTTTTTCAATAGGCTCCATTCATGACTATTCATGAATAAACTAGAATGAGGAATAAATTAGTAGTTTTTAATATTTTATTTAGCGGGGGAACTGGAACTCCGACTTCAGCCCTCAGATTGGAAACATTGAACAGAGATATGTCTCCAAACACCAGAGTTACTAATTTGGATAGTTTTCATTATTCTAAAAACGTTTTATTTGACTGACTTAGGACTAAAAGATGGTGCTTATCATATGCAGCATATGGACTTTTTTTAAGATTTAAGGCTGTCTATATGTACGTTTTGACTAAATCGCACCGTCCTTCTCGTAGGTAACGTTTGAAAATACTTGTTTGATAACTGACCTACTTGTTTGATAACTGACCTACTCGCACCGGTTGAACAGTAGAGCGCGCTATCCGCTGATCAAATCGAAAATTTAAGAATTCTGTTCGTCAAGTTATGTTGCTCAAGTCTTATCGGACTGATTTTTTTACCATACGATATAGAATCAAGTTTTCTACAATAATCAGCTTGTGAGAACAATCTCAGAGCATTCTTTTCACAATTCAGTTTTATGACCAGTCGATTCTTCTCAAATAGTGTATAAATCCCACTACTAGATTCCCCGTTATCGATTGAGTCAAGAAATAAGCATATTTTGAACATAACCGTATTATACCGACCAGTCATAGCTCGATGCTTTAGCGGGAAATCAATGCCATCATGTGATTCACCGTAATAAATTTAGTCACAGGTCAAAGTTTGACATCATAATTATAATTTAGAATTAAATTTTGTATCATTTTTTCAGAAGATACCGCATTTGGATGGCCACGCGGTTAGAGCAAAACGGATATCCTTTTTGAAATATCCATGTTCAAATTAGGCTAGGTGCGAATTTCAGTCAATCAATACGAAAATCTACCAAAATATGTAGACACCCTTAACTTAATGACTATTACTTATAGTCTATAAGTCCGTATAATGAAAACGGAAAAAGGTACGACAAGTGACGCAAACATCGATTGTATCTATTGGAGAAAATTTTTGTGACAGATTAGGAATTGTTATTTTTTGCTAAGATTGGGTTCCAAAGTGACCAAAGAAAATGGAAAAAAGTTGAGTTATAAATACTATGATGTAGAATGATAGTAATATAGAGTCTATATTATAGACTTTATAGTGAAAAAGGACCAAAAAATACCAATATGAAGGCAGTTTACGAGTACTTGGCTTGTTCGAATTGGTTCTTGGTTCGCTTTGTATATGTGTCCATGCTTTTATGCTCTCACAGTATCACAATTTAACAATTGATATTGATCTTAACAAAACTGCTGAGGTGATTTTTTTTCAGACGAAACGTTCTCTGATATTCATTTTAGGGAAATAAAATTTTGAATAATTTAAAAAATCTTACATTGGATACGAATGAGACTCTTGATTCGAATTCTGAAATTTATGATGATGACGGATCTGGACTAACTGAAAGTTTGGTTTTTGAATCTAGCATTGTATCCGACTCAATATCATATGGTTCACCATATCAAAGACACATGATATAGTTTTACTATCACATAAAGTTATTCAATGTAAGTTATATACGGGCTGTATATGCATGGGTTTTAGTATAGCTCCTATATCATCATTGAATATATCATATGGAGTTGATGATCAACTGATTGATCTCTATATCATAGACTAACTTAAATCATATTGCCATGAATCATGGCCCATCATCAGGCTCCACCGAACAGCTGTTCGCACTGTTCGACGAATTTAAAAAAATGAACTGTTCGCACTGTTCGTTGTTCGCACTGTTCGTTGTTCGCACTGTTTGCACAATGTGAACTGTTCGCACTGTTCGTCGTTCGCACTGTTCGTACAATGTGAACTGTTCGCACAAGGTGAACTGATAGCACTGTTCGTTGTTCGCACTGTTTGTTCGCAGTTCGGTAGACCCTGCCCATGATATTAATTTGAAAACCTCAAAAGGCAATCCAGGCGATTAAAATTATTCAATAATAAGGAGCTCGAAGGAAAAACATACAATGTATCATTTTGTCTGATGAATTCGACTATTGAGGACAAGGTAAGAAGATTACAACCTTCTTCAGTGATACATTTTTATTTTATTAGAAAATTAGAAAAGATCAGCTGATATCCAATGGTAGATTTAATAAGAATTACACGGCACCCGACTGCGGATTGGCACCAAATTGTACCGTTGAACGCAAAGGGGATAAAAATTCAAAATTAACTTGTCAATTTAACTATCCAGGTGCTATCGGACAGGTGAGCTCTCAACTCTCTTTTCATAGTTAACAGTTAAGCAAACTATTTAAGGCGAAAAGGTAAAAACGCCGATAACGGCAGAAATAACCCGATTGGATTAAAAATAGCTCAAGAGACTCGGAGTCTCAGACTCCCTCTCAATTTTGATGGCAAATCGTCTGGTGCAACAGATTTTTCTGAGTCGAATATTGTTTGTGTTAACTTATCACTGATAAGAAAGCCACAATACAATTTAATGTTGGTTCGGCAAGGTCACATTAGCTATTTTTGCTAACCAGACGTTAAGGATCGGTTTTGAAATCGTTGCGTTTTTTTCGTGCGACTTTTTTATACATATAAACTCTTCAATGTAATTTCTCTTTTTTTGTTATTTTTTTTTCACCAACAAGGACTGTGATTCACAACTTGTGAATCGTATGGTAAAAACAGCATCGCTGATGGCATTCGGCATAGATTCATAAACTTTTATTCTTGCATTACAGCTGGCCCGTACTTTGAAATTTTATAATATAATTTATAGTATAACATTTATATTATAAATTTCACCAATATTGCCTGAGTTATGCTGTATTATATATTAATTTTAGGGTCTTTGGGTTGGAATCACTGCTCTATTTGCCGGAATTGTTTCATTCAATATTAACACAACAAAGTAAATCATCTTCAACTACTTATCGTTCTTTACTTATTCAGTTTGAAGAGCATAATTTATGTTTACAAAATGTGAGAGTCACAATCTAAACAAAATATATTTTCAGGAAATATGAAATATGCGTTTGGCTTAATCCTAGAAGCGTTTTACGACTCTTTGCGATGGTTTCTTGCATAACATCTTTTCTTTCCACAGCCGCGGTGACTATAGGAATGAATTAACAATTATCAAACAGAGATGCGCGGTCTGCGTCGGTTCTAACTTAGAACTTCTAACTTAATTATCCAATTACGTTCACATCGGTGGTTCATCTCAAGGTCGAAAACTTATCAGTCTTAATCTCAAGAGTCCATAGTACCGGTAACAAGATTGAAGATTTGTTTTATAATAATCTGTTATAAAAAGAAAATAAATGCAACGTTTATTCTCAAAAGATGCATTTTCATTAAGTGCTTTGGTTGATATTCTTTCTGGGGGAAATTATCGCTCAAATGAGATTCCAAATCTTGGTACTGATGGCATTTTGTACTCACATATAAGACCAATTATTATCAGGTTAGTTTTATCACAAATTATGACTCACAATAGTGCACTATGGTCCATAGTCTATGGACTATAGTGGCCTACCGAATAGAATCTATACTAAAAAGTATAATGAAATAAAATCTCATATTCTGCTCCCAAAGAGGAAAAAGCGGAGAACGACTCTCCGAATATGCAATACCGGTATATCGGGCGCCATTTCAGAGAATAATGATATTTTATCTAGTTATACTTTTTATAGTCTATTTTATTAGACGCCGTAATATATGGCAAAAATGGTTATTTAAAATAACTTATTTCAGCCATGCATTCGAATGTATGGTTATATCATATGTTGGTATGGTTTGTGCGACAGCTGCTTGTTTCAGTTGTGCCGTTGATGGAGAACTTCATGTTGGTCGCTGTTGCAAGCTTGACAAAGCTGGTGGTGCAAGATCAGAATCTGCACTTAGTTTGTAGTCTTGCAAAGAAAAAAATCAATCATAATAAAAAAACATATTTTAACCCAGTAAGGCTTTCATCCATTCGTAATAAATGCCAAATACTTGTTCATATATGGGATTGATTTGAATGTGTGATTATCACACTGCGATATGGTTGACTTTTAAAAAATGCTATCGGTCGCTTTAACCATTAGGCCCTAATGATTAGGGTACAATGTACCCGGTGGATCGGCTGCTTTCACCCAAAAAATGTGACTATAAAAATTAACATCGGACGCTTTCTAATAGAAAGTTTATATCCTACTTTTTTGTTGATGCCGTTCTTGAGTAACGTAGTAAATTACTATACGGTATTACTAATACCCACGAAAATTGACACCGAATTCTACACCAAAATCGAGGAAAAATCGGCCATGCTAAACTCTAGCTCTGAGAACAGAACGAGTCGCTTTAGTTGTTTAGAAAATAAATGATCAAAATAAGCATCGGTTATCAAGAGAAATAGTTTATTAGTGTGGTTAACATGTAGTGAAAAGCAGCGGCAATTGAACCATTTGAGAGGTTACAGAATAAAACAATATCATTGAAGAGACCAAAAACGAACGGTATAGATAGGGCTGACATGGTCAACTCCATTAAAAGTACAGCTACTGTTAACAAAATGGAAGTACTAAAACCAAAATAATTACGCGGCTTTTTTCTATAGAATAATCTTAGATATTTTGAATTGACCGACTCAAGTGATTATACAAAATGTATTCGGGACACCAGAATAATAGTCAGAAAATTACGAGTTTCGGAAACATTTTTCCACTGAAGTCACTCAATCAAAACTTTCTTAAACAGTCTATGAAAGTAACCGCATAGCACTTTTAGGGCACCAAATAGGGGAAATCACACATTTGAAGTGAGAGAAATGAGCATTGAAAATACTGTCATTAGCGCATCCGAATGCAAGTTTTGATCTATATTATAGGAGATGAGAAAGAGTTCTTACATTTCAAATTAACTAAAATATACATCATTTGAGCATTTTCGAAAAAGCCATTGAATTGGCTCATTCTCTACAAACTATTTTGAAGCGAATAAGGGCATTTGAGTTGTAAATATCTAGACCACTTAGGCCCATATCATTTTGGCGGGGCAGATCCTGATTTGGTCTTTTTTTCTAGAGTTGGTAACAGAACTTCAAAGAGACGAACTCGGATGGTGTGACTGGCAGGGCGCTTTAGAATTGAATCCACGTGAATCATCACGTGATGTATTATTGCCCACGTGATGGTGAACTTGAAACCGAACAGTGAAAAATGGCAGCATAAAGACGATAAAAGGCTTTCCATACTGATTTTTTGGAACACTTTGATTGTTTTTAGTTCGTTTTGTTACCTATTTATGATTGTGCACTTATGCACTTCGCGTGCATTCTTACGGGTGTGCACTCTAGATTAGAGTCCGGTTGGTAGCCTTTGATTGGCTGAAACAGCATTTGGGATTGGATTTGATTCTTCTAAATTCTTCACTAATTGAGCAAGCCATCGTTTTGTTGTTCTATTATTATATTTATAGATCTCGTCAAATAATGCTGTGGTAAAATGTAAAACTTACTGGTCTGATCCTTCTCTCAAGACTGGTGCAAAAGTTGTATCTTTTAGTTGATCTGGGAGGCATTGACGGAGAGCTTCCTTGGCGCGATGGTTATCAGAAAGCCGGAGGTAACATCGGACAACGTGTTTTAACAAACGAGCTGATGGCTCCTATAAATGTAGTTTCATACCGTTAAATGTTGAACTAAAAATGTACCTTTGACAAATTCACGACCATTTTCTCGAGAACAATCGCAACATTGCAAAATCGTTCATATGTCTGAATGCAAATGTTATTTTTTCCGAAGTCGGTTTGATTGGCTTCAGACCCAAAGCCATTTTATTTTCGAAATCATTGTCGGAAAGATTAGGATCCGACATAGAACGACTCTGAAATAGAATGACGCCATCTTCAATCGATTCTGGGTCGACCTAGAAATTCATCATTCAATTTCAGAGTCGTTGTATGCCGGATCCGACTCTTTCCGAGATTGATTTCAAAAAATAAAAGGACTTGGGTCTGCACTACCCTTAAAAACTAACCGCACAAATGTATTCGAGACCAGCGTTATCGACAAGAATCTTTTGAAGAATGAAAGTAGCAACAGTTTTAGACAATTCAGAACCAGTTTCCATAATATTGAGGCACAATGGTACAATTTCAGTGGTGAGCAAAAAGTTGATGACGTCATTTTCATCAGTTTTGACAAGAGCACCGATAACACCCAACGATGTCAAACGGAGATATTCAAAACTACGTTGAGAGCTGAATAAGTAATTTATCGGCCGAATCCGTGGTCAAAAGTTTTCTCGTGATTTTTTTTATTTATATTTACCTGCTGGTATTGAGAAATGGATAAAGGAAAAGTGGTATGTGAGCTTGTAAAAATGACTGCCTAGTATCCGGATGAGAAGCAACACATTGAAGTAGAGCCAATGCATTACAGACTCTATTTGATTGCATTGCAGACAATGTTGGAGGATCAATTGCATAATACACTGATACTATTTCTTGTAATAATGCTTTAGTTATGATTTTCACTAATGTGTCACTTATTTGACTTCACCATGAATGACGCAACCTGAATAAGAATTCGTCGAACCCAAGTCCGTAACTGAATATGAAAATCAATTCCTGAAATAGTTCCAAATGAATGCCAAAGCATAGGGGCAAGTGATTCAACCGATTCTCTTTTTCGTGATAATTCAAGCAAAGCATTTTCTCTTGTTTCAGAACTAAAAATAGTTTCCTCAAAACCGTAAAAATAATTTCAAGGATTTTTTACAGAAGATTCTTCAATTTTCATTTAAAACTTCAGAATTATTCTTGCATACATTTGTTTATTAAACACCATAATTCTTACCATGATAATTCACAGATCCATTGATATATTTTCTTATTCTCTGTATCTCTCTCATTTGGTGTTATAGGATATGGATTCGGCATGCTAAAATACAATTGTATTTCCCTCATATTTTGTCGCTAGCTGAACTTACTTTCCCAATCCGGCCGGATTACCGGGTTGGTTGAAACCAATTCCGCTCATTACCGGTATTGACATTCTTTTCTCTTTTCTTAATTTTTAGTTTTTTCAAATCTCCCAAAAGAGAGGCAAATCGCGTAGGTTCACTATTATCCAATTGTTTTAGATGAGCCAGCAACATTTATATGCGTAGGTGAACAACATCATGACTCATCAAATAAACTCCAAAAGAGAAAAATACGAAGATGAAGAACTTTAGTCTAAGAGGTGGAACATAAATAAATATAACAGATGAAAATACCAAAAGACATTGATGGAGCTTGATAAATCAAAATTTATATTTTAATTACAGCACAAATAGGCGGTTTAAACTTTAAAGGATCATTTAATTGTTTTAACTATCACTAGGCCAATGCTCGATTGTTCCTTTATTCCGGGCCTAAAAAATAATTCATTTCAGGGTTCCGGGAATCATTTAGACTTTCTATCTGACATTTAGTGATGAGTCTTGTAGTAAGATCTTACTTTGAAAGATTTTGAAGTTTCTCATCTTTCAATCTCAAATATCCCTTGAGCTACGTTTATAGAGGTCAAACTACTAGAGATATTCTAAATTAACTTTTACGTGGGTTCAGTGAGTACCAAAGTACAATAATTAAACTATAGAGTTATTAAAGAGTTCAGCAAACGCTTAAACTACATTTTCACGAATTACGGTGTGTAAATTACGTAATAATGAATTAATATCGAGCGAAATTGACGAGAACACGACTTCAGTTTTAATGTGCAACTCCGCCAGGGGCACTATCAATACATAATAAATACGGCAATAACTCGCTCACTCCAAATCGAAATTTTATAAAGAGATTCAATCGAAAAGTTTAAACAATATTTTTGATTTTTTTAGATTGAAAAAATGAGTAAAATTAGTTGTGGTCCAATCGTTGAGATCCAGGGTGATGAAATGACTAGAATTATTTGGGATATTATCAAAGACAAGCTTATCCTTCCCTATGTTGACTTCGGCGATAATCTTCATTTCTTTGATCTTTCGATTCAAAAACGTGACGAAACAAATGATCAAATCACAATTGATTGTGCCAATGCAATCAAACAATATGGTGTTGGTGTAAAATGCGCCACAATTACTCCAGATGAAAAGCGAGTTGAAGAGTTCGGCCTCAAAAAAATGTGGAAAAGTCCAAACGGAACCATCAGAAACATTCTAGGAACTGGTCAATGACAGCGACAGTATGCACGTCATCGCGGACCTTAATGGCAAGAAAGTCAATTTGAACCAGTTTAAGGTGGAACTGTTTTCCGTGAACCAATTTTATGTAACAACATTCCCCGATTAGTCACAACTTGGAACAGATCAATTGTTGTTGGACGTCACGCTTTTGGTGATCAATACAAGGCAACTGATTTCGTTGTACCAGGAGCTGGCAAGCTTACAATGACCTTTCAACCAGAAGATGGTTCACCACCAATCCAAGAAACCGTTTATGATTTCAAAGCTGGTGGTGTATGCATGGTATGTATACAAAACGAAATCGAAACTATAATCTGTTGTCAATTGATAAAATTAAAGATTGGTGCGCGTGAGGGTACCATCCTAAGCGCATTTTGCTAACTTGGTTAATTAAAAAAAAACTCGAAATTTAAGAACGACCGCTAAGGGTGGTTAAATTTCTATTTAGGGGATGTACAACACGGATGCCAGTATCAATGATTTCGCCAAAGCTTCAATGATCTTTGCTCTCAACCGGGGATGGCCACTTTATCTTTCCACCAAGAATACAATTTTGAAAAAGTATGATGGTCGATTCAAGGATATCTTCCAAGAAGTTTATGAAAGAGAGTACAAAGGTGAGTCATTTCAATGCTATCGTTTTTCTAACGCATTTTTAAGCTCAATTCGAAGCAAAAGGTATCTGGTATGAACACAGACTTATCGATGATATGGTTGCTTACGCAATGAAGTCTGATGGTGGTTTTGTGTGGGCTTGTAAAAATTATGATGGTGACGTCCAATCAGATTCAGTTGCTCAAGGTTACGGTTCCCTTGGATTGATGACATCAGTTCTTATTTGCCCAGATGGTAAAACTGTTGAGTCTGAAGCTGCTCATGGTACGGTCACACGTCATTATCGAAACCACCAAAAGGGTTTAGAAACATCGACCAATCCTATCGGTAAGAAATTATCAAGAGCAGAGTTCCGAAATCAGAAGGGCCTTGAAACCATAAATTTATATATAATTAAATACTCTAATCTGGATATTATTCAGCCTCAATCTTTGCATGGACACGTGGTCTTTCTCATCGTGGTAAGATCGACAACAACCCAGCATTGGAAAAGTTTGCAGATACCTTGGAAAAAGTTTGCATTAGTACAATTGAATCTGGAAAAATGACCAAAGATTTGGCAATTTGTACAAAGGGTGGCGACGCTAAAAAGTAAGTTCCGAATGTTTTGATCAAGTAGAATCAAAATTTTGTATTTAGGGTCACCCGGGCTGATTACCTGAATACTTTTGAATTTATGGATGCGTTGGGCGAAAACCTTAAAGCTGCTATGCAATAAAATCACAGCAAGTGATTCACGTGGCACAAAGTGTCATTCGATGACAACTAGGCCAAATGCAATATTCTAAATAAACTTCCTTTCTGTTCCCATGACTGCCTTTTATTGATTCATTATCATGAGTCATATTTTCAGATAGCAGGACCTTTCCTGTTTTAGATTTTCGTTTTCCTCCAATGATCCAAATTACAAACCATAATTATCGTTTTGAATAAATTCCGTTTAGAAATCGAAATTATGAGTTCGCAGAAAATGCCGCACAATCCCGTGCCAAAGGTAGTGCATTTTAGACTAAAATTTTTAGTCGTTCGAAATTTCCGGACTTTCCACTTGCATCTTATTGACTTTGTATACTAATGATAAACACATACCGTATGTGACATACGACATCATCGATGGCGTGCTTCTAAAAATTTCATGCTTTGTGAATAAGATCGTAATCCCTTTCAAATTCAAATTTCCCAAGCAATAGAAGCGAAACAAGAATCGGACTCAATAATTTCCGATTTTTGTATTTATATACGGAATTCAGTTGTACGCGGGGGTGATCAATGAAGTAATTGATCAAGTACGCGACTCATTTTTGGACGAGGGCATAGACGAATCTGTGCTTTCCGACTTGAAAATGCTTTGGAAAAGAAAACTCGAAGAATCTAAAGCTTTGGAAGAGCACAAATCACCAGAACAGGTGAAGAATTGGATGTCATCATAAAGATTTCAATTAATCGTTTTAAGGTAACATATATGTTAATGCCGCGAAGTGAAGCAGCACAGATTCCACAATATCGCCACGAACATCAATATCGACCAAGTTACCGTCCAATGGGTGGTGGCCCTCCGGTAAGAGATTAATTATTGATTTATTCGGGCAGACAATATTAATCATCAGGGTTATCATCCGAATCATCGACCACCAGTGAGTGGCCGTCTGCCAGATTATGGTCATTCACAAGTTATTCCCCAAATGCATCAAAATTCGCAGATATATCCAGGTCAAAGGTTAAACTATCCACAAGTTAGACCGATCAATCAACAAGTTAGACTCCCTCCCCAACCAAGTAAGTAGAATCGTATGACATAAATGTGATTTAGAAAATAATTGATAAACTTCAGATCGACAGCCACTGATTGTGAATAGGAATGATCCGAGAGCACATGGTCGTCCCCAACTTCATATGTTACAACCTCCCGTCTCACAGGTTTGTCAAATAGTCATTTCAATTGGGAATATTTTTCAAAATATATTTTCAGAGAATTATTCAACCGAATCAACCACCACGCCATTTACACCATCAGCCTCATGTCCAACAAACAAGTGTTATCCAGCAGAATTTTCAACACAGACAGGTTTGAATCTTCAAATGCAGGATTAAGAAAAAAAGCCAACGTATACGGACATATTTCGTATTTTATAACGGTATTCAGTATAACAATTATACTGGATAACTAGTTTGAATAATTTAACATTTTTTCTACCCACTATATTTCAACCAAAATAGGAATTTGGACAGACTTTCTCCAAAAAATTAGGAATTTGAAAAGCTCCCATGACAGGCCTTCTCCAAAAATTTAGGAATTTTCGGACAAATTTTTGGACACTTCACATTCCTAAATTTCGGCGAAGAAGGGTATTACCAAATAATAAATACATAAAAAATAACATATACAACCAAAATTATATAAGTTAGTTTTCGGCTATAGTTATATCTTATAAGTGATATTGAGCCCAGTTTCTAAGGTTTTTATCCAATCTCTGGAGGTCATCGGAGGTGACAAGATAACTTATTTAGTAAATACATATTTTTTACAATATTTTTTTTCAGCATGACGGTCCTGGTGATGATGATTCTGATTTGTCAGATGAGACTGATTCTGATGAAAGCGACGCTGATCAGAATCCGTTGATAAATCCCTCAAATCGACAAGAAGATGAAGAATCGCTTAATTCTGCTGACGATGTCTCCGGGACTGATGCGACCGAAATATTCGAAACAGGTAATGCTAGCAGTCGTGTACCGGGAAATAAAATATATATTTTTAAGAAAATGTCGTGGTTTGTCAATTTGATAAAATTCAAAGAGTCCGTAACAAATGGCGTTTTCATTTGAAAGATGGAATTATGAGTTTGAATGGAAAAGATTTCGTTTTTCAAAAAGCTACCGGGGACGGCGAATGGTAAAATATCATATTTCTTCTTTAAACGATACAAGGTATAATTTCTTTGTATTTCCACAACAGTTACGTCATCATTGGTACGTAACACATTCTGCATGAGGCGTAATTCGTACATATTGTATTGCCCTTCCGTATTTACTGTAATTGAGCTGGATTTTTAAAAGAGCAAAACAAAATTTTGACCATTACGTACTATAATTTAATGGTCAATCTTTTACGTCAAAACGTACTGCTCTTTTTTTCTGTTTCGCGCCATTTCATGACTTCATACATTTAAGGGTACATCCCCTACGCTTTATCGAGCTGTTAACCGTTTTAGGATTATCCCATTTTCATCGCTTTACAACCGCTGTATTCTGGAGCATTTTCAACCCTTATTGATACGTGATGACGTCATTAGTATCACGTAACACCTAAATCGGAATTCCCAAAATGTCAAAATTCTGCCTTGGACCAATCGGTGTCCATTAATCGAACATGTTCGATTTGAAAATGCTCATGGTGCATTCTTTTCATTGGTCGATTCAAGAATATTCACGAATATTCAAATTTCGACTATTCACATATTTGGGTTCATCTGCCGATATTCGAACGCGGGAACCATAATATTTAATGTGAACGATTACCATTGTGGTAATAATCTTATAAGAGCCACCTGGTGGCCAAAAAGTACTTCTTGTGGGTTCAATTTTCCTCTCTTTTCTTCAAATGATTTTCTTTTATTGTTAAAGTAGCTGTAGTTCCACTTCTTATATCCCAAAGACAGGGCGATGTGGATGACCAGCCACTAAAATCTTCTTTAGTCTAAAGAAGACAGGTTAAAATTATCCTAGCCTGAACTGGTCTTCACCGAGCCAACCACGGGCCATATTATAACAGATCCGGATGATCCGGTGATGATCTTGAAAAAAAAATTCAGAAGTTCTAAAACAATAAATGGTGAATTGATTCACGGTTTTGGCGAGCCATAATCATTCCCCGTAAAAAGTCTTCCAAATGAGCTTTCTTAGAATGGAAAATGGGAATTACGAACAAAAATATCAGGAATCAAATATCTTGAAAAATTCGGACAGGTAAAGAATTTTTTTTATATAATACCATTTACAAACTTATTGTTTTTAGACTTACAAATCTTCAAAAAGAAAAAGACTTGGACGAAGTTTACGGTTATAATGAGCCAACCGAACCTGGTAAATATACTGGATGGCTTGTTAATATGCACACTGGTGATACACTCAGGATTGTTTTCGATTATTATACTCAATTGACGTTTTGTTTTTTTTTGAAGTTGATAAATAAATTTTTTAAAATAATGAATCTATGTAAAGTGAAGAAAAGAAATTAATTTCTTGTATGGACTACTATTTTCTTAAACAAGACGGAAATCGGTTCAAAATAAAAGGTTCGAAAATACAGTCTTAAAATTCATGTTCAACAATTATTATGATTTTAGTGCCATTTCGGCCATATTTTTATATTCAATCACGAGCAGGCCTGGAATATGAATTATCTCGATTTGTTTCTCGTCGATTCGAGCGTATGGGAACATCAATGAAGGTAGATATTATTGAAAAGGAAGATTTAGAATTATTGAATCATTTATCTGGTTTACGTGGAAAATTTATTCGCCTGTCCTTCGACCATGAAGACGAAATGAAGACAATCTTGAAGCCTATTCGTGAAGCCACAAACAGAAATAAAAAATTGAGGAAGCAGAATCAGTCTGATTTAGTGACAGCGTTGGATAATCAAAAAGACGAAATTGCATCTGATCTGATGGATGAAATTCTAGAAATTCGCGAATATGATGTTCCGTATCACGTCCGCGTTTCTATTGACCTGGATATTTTTGTTGGACATTGGTACACTGTGAAATGGACTTCACAACATGACTGTCCGAAATTTGAACGCAGGACAGATTTACTCCAATGGCCTGATCCCGTTGTCCTTGCATACGATATAGAAACGACAAAACTTCCTTTGAAATTTCCCGATGCTGAAATTGATCACGTGATGATGATATCATACATGGTTGACCAGCAGGGGTATCTCATTGTTAATAGATCCATTGTATCGGAAGACGTCGAAGATTTTGAATTCACTCCTCGACCAGAATTTGAAGGCCCTTTTATCGTTTTCAATGAACCAGATGAAAAAGCTACAATAATGAAATTTTTTGATCATGTGAAGGAACTGAAGCCACACGTCATTGTGACCTATAATGGTGACTTTTTCGATTGGCCATTTGTTGATAATAGAGCGAAAAAGTATGGTCTCGATATGAAGACAGAAATTGGTTTCGAAAAAATTTCTCAAAATCAAGAAGAAAATTATTTGTCACGACAATGTCTTCACATGGATGCTTATAGATGGGTAAAACGTGACTCGTATCTTCCCGTCGGATCACAAGGCCTCAAAGCTGCTGCAAAAGCCAAACTTCGTTTTGATCCAGTTGAACTTGACCCTGAAGAAATGTGTAAAATGGCTGCCGAAGAACCGCAGACACTTGCAACATATTCTGTGTCTGATGCACTTGCCACATATTACATGTATATGAAATATGTTCATCCCTTCATATTTGCTCTATCAACAATTATTCCGATGGAACCTGATGAAGTCCTGAGAAAAGGATCAGGAAGTTTGTGTGAAGCACTTTTGATGGTCGAAGCTTTCAGAGCGAATATAATTTATCCAAATAAGCAACGTTCTGATCCTGAGAGTACCTACCTCGGTCATTTATTGAACACAGAAACATATGTTGGTGGTCGAGTCGAAGCCATTGAATGTGGCGTTTTCAGAGCTGATTTTCCAGAAAAGTTTCGTCTAGATCCCGAAGCATATGAAGCCCTTATCATGAATGTTGAGCGAACGATGACATTTTCATTGGAAAAAGAAGAAGGAGTACCTGTAGAACAAGTGACAAATTACAAAGAAGTATGTGATGAGATAAAAAAGGCCCTCTCAGATCTAAGAGATAGACCCAACAGACTCGAAAATCCACTTATATATCACTTGGATGTTGGTGCTATGTACCCGAATATTATCCTTACAAACAGATTACAGCCACCAGCATTGATTGATGAAGAAACCTGCGCATCCTGTGATTACAATGAACCAGACGCACCATGTAGGCGAAAAATGGATTGGATGTGGCGTGGTGATTACTATCCAGCTAACAAGAATGAGACAAGTCGAGTAAGACAACAACTTGAAACGGAGAAATTTTTGGACAAAGGCCAAATGGTGCCTTATCATAAATTGAATGAAAATGTTCGAGCTGAGAAACTGAAATTACGTGTAACTGAATATTGCCGACGGGCATATAAAAAAATAAAAATTACAAAAGAAGAAAAACGCGAAAATATAATTTGTCAAAGAGAGAATTCATTTTATGTTGATACAGTAAGAGCCTTCAGAGATCGAAGATATGAATTCAAGGGACTTCTTAAAAAAGCAAAAAACAAATTGGAAGAAGCGCAAAAGAAAGGAGATCCGACTGAAATAAAAGATG
Source organism: Oikopleura longicauda (assembly GCA_004367895.1). Lineage (NCBI taxonomy): Eukaryota > Metazoa > Chordata > Appendicularia > Copelata > Oikopleuridae > Oikopleura > Oikopleura longicauda. Next base: position 72,242 of record SCLD01011092.1, read on the forward strand.
TCAATGGTCTTGTTGTACTTTATGATTCACTTCAATTAGGGACAGTTCACATAAATAATCGTCGAGAAATAGCGGCGATTTTGTATTGAATTATAGTATCATTTTCGATGAACCTTGAACAGCTCACAAATGTATTTTAAATTCGTTCTATGGGTACGTAATGAGAAAAGGTTCTCGATGGCACTCTATGGAAATGGCTGGCATTGTTTGTTATACAGGCGCCAATATTATTCGAAATGCCCGAGAGATTGTCGAGCGTATTGGTCGTCCGCTCGAATTGGATACTGATGGTATTTGGTGTATCATGCCAGGCTCATTTCCCGAAAATTTCACATTTACGACGAATCATGAAAAGAAAAAGAAAGTAACTGTATCATATCCTGGTGCTATCCTGAATGTTATGGTTGACGATCTCTTCACAAATGAACAATATCACGAACTTGATAAGGAGACTGGCAAATATACGAAACGTGATGAAAATTCGATTTACTTCGAAGTTGATGGGCCGTATAAGGCTATGATTTTACCGGCATCGACTGAACAGGGACGAAAGCTGAAAAAACGTTATGCAGTTTTCAATTTTGACGGAAGTCTTGCGGAATTGAAGGGCTTTGAATTGAAGCGAAGAGGTGAACTTGGTCTGGTCAAAATTTTTCAATCGTCATTGTTTGAGAAATTCTTAGCCGGAAGCAATTTAAAAGAATGTTACCAAGAAGTTGCTCGAGTTGCAGATTACTGGATTGGTAAATATTGATTATTATTATGTAATATTAATGATTCCTTTTTTATTATAGATGTGCTGTTTTCAAAAGCAGCAAATATGCCAAATGAAGAATTGTTCGATCTCATTGCCGAAAATAGATCGATGAGCAGAAAACTCGAGGATTATGGAAATCAAAAGTCAACTTCAATTTCCACAGCGAAGCGCTTGGCCGAATTTCTCGGTGATGAAATGGTCAAGGATGCTGGTCTTGCATGTCGTTTTGTTATCTCAAAGTATCCTGCTGGAGCGCCCGTAACAGAACGCGCAATTCCATTGGCCATATTTCAAGCTGAAGAAAGTGTTCAAAGACATTATATAAAAAAATGGACCAAGGAAACAAACATGGATAATTTTGATATTAGAAATATCATTGACTGGCAATATTATTTTGAGGTTCGTTTTTGTAAATTTTACAATGAAGTACGAGTTTAAGGATCGCCTGGCAAGCGAATTTGGAATTTAAGATTTATGGTTCTTTAGGGTAATTTTTAAACCAATTTAGCGTTTTGCTGGAACTATCCAAAAGATCATCACAATCCCAGCAGCTTTACAAAATGTTTCAAATCCAGTTCCAAGAATTAAACATCCTGAATGGCTTCACAAGGAGCTCCTCCAACGTAATGACCCATTCAAACAGGGTCTAATTGGTGATTTCTTTTCGAAAAAAGGACCAAAATTGACTGTCGATGAATATAATAAGCAACAAGAAGCAACTGTACCGGACATTGAAGAAATTGGAAGTTCTGGAACCAAGCGGCCACCAATGCCAAAAAATCGAAAACGAAATCGTCAAGAGGAAGAAGAAATTATAATGAATCAATCTTGGGAAGAAGCACTCGGTGAAATGCCACCGTTTGGTAAGACTGTCGAAGAGCGCCGAAAATGGTTTCTTTTCCAAAAGCGAAAATGGTCCTATCAAAGAAAACAAAAGAAATTGCTCAGACGAGCTGGTCGAAGAGTACAGCCATCATCTTCCAGTACCAGTACAGGAATAATGCTAGAAATAATGCTGCTTTAGAATGAAGCGCAAATCTTAAGAATGATGCGCACATCTTGAATTTCGGAATCATATTTTAGCCTTGTAAAGCAAAACAGGGCACACTTGGCGTTATGCGTAAGAGAGCAAAGACTGTATTCGATCAATTCTGGCACGTGATTCAGATTTGCAATTTGGGTAACGGTGAATTTCGTATATGGGCTCTGATAGGAGATGAGCTGCACCCAATGACAGTGACGGTTCCTCGAGTTTTTTACGTCAATAGGAAAAAACCAAAATCAAAAGAAACTGGACCCGTTTGGCGACGTGTAACTGGTAAGCTTTTTTTGTCCCCGAATTCTTCGATATGTTTTAAGTTCTCAGATACCGTCGTACCGATTTGCATAATGGCTATAAAGGGAATTAATATCAGGACTTGCTCACATAAGAGAGAAAGAGGAGGACAACTCTCCAAATATACAATATAGAGAGCGCCAGTCATAGACCGCTGATATAATTTCCCTTTATAGTCATTAGAACTTAGAGGGCAAAAGAGTTCGCTCTCAGCTGCATCGTAGAGTTTTAAATTTCCGTTCCCGACCTCAAACCGGAAGTTATCGGATATTTGACATACATGTATCATATGCCATTATTCTCTTACACAAATGAGTCAACATTGGGTCTATGGGTTAGCATTGATCACCGCGGAAAAACGCATCTTAGGCCGATTTTAATGGTTCGCAACTTTAGGAAAAATTCTGCCACGTTCTACTCCATCAATGAACCTTTATGAATATTCCATCAAAGAAAGTGACTTCCAAGAACATTTTTCTGAAATTGAAACAGAATTGAATGGACCCGAAATTGAGGGTGTTTATGAGATGGGTGTCCCGCTCGATTTCCGTATTTTGGTCAATATGGGATGTCTATGTACTGTCTCACGGGCAGCGAGTCGAGGGAAACCAAAATCTGGAACTGATCATTTTGAATTGAATGATCTAGAATTTCGAAGTTGCTCAGAAGAGCTTTATATGAAAGAAAATATAATCAGAAAAATGTTTCTCTTTCATATTTCCTTGGATGAAAAACGACAATTGTTTGCATTATTAGGAATGGAATGAAAATGTGACCATTTCAAGGATATCACCTGAATTTCCTCTCTTTCTATTTTTTGATCCAAAATAAGCTAACGACAAGTGTTATATTTTCGTGATTTCTCCTGGTCGGCAAAATATGTTGCCAAATGTTTCGAAAATGTGGCGCAAGTGGTATGAAGAATTCAAAGTATCATATCCCGACTTCAAATTCCTAACAGAAAATGTGAAGTTTGAAGAAGTTCGCGTAGAAAGCCAAGAAGAAGCTGTCTTCAAAGCGCTCGGAAAAACAATTTATCAAGAAAAAAGAGGTCCTACCATGTTATGCTATCAAACCGATAAAGATTCCTGTCCAATTAAAAGTAAGTATATATCCTAGATATTTCGCCGAGGACCAAATCATATGATATCCTGGATCAGTTTGTAATTAACAATTATCCAATATTCTGTTAAGTTGATGATATGCCAACAGTGGCACTTTCACAACTTCCTAAAAACGAGTTATCTGAGCATCAAATGGATTGGCAAAATGTTGCCGCCCAAAAATTTTGTGAGCGATTAGCATTTCATTTGATGGAAATTGAAAAACTGAAAGAAAAATCAAGATTTTACCATCTACCATTAGGTTGGTTTTCAAAATGACGCTTTTTAGATTTGTCTGATTATTTTTTGAAGTGCGTTTTAAAAGCTATTTCAAGGCAACATACCCAGTGATTATATAATGTATGGCGGTGATGTTTTCTTTGCCAGACATTTGACTAATTCGGGCTACTTATTATGGTGTTCCAAGAGTCCTCGACCCGATTTAGGTGGCCGTGAAAAAGATTTGGCAAGATTGGAAGCGGATCATGAAGAATTAGCTCCAATCGTTGATAAAAAAGGTCTTTATGCTGGACATACAATCGAGCTTAAGTGAGTTTCGAGTCATAAAATACATTTCATATTCGTTTTCTTTAAGCGTATCGGGCATGTCAGAAACCGCTTTATTGCAATCTCACAATCTTACTGAACTTGATGGGTTTGAGACATTCCAACAAGGAGCTGTCACTGACCATATGAATACTGACGGCCTTCAAACCAATTATGCAGAATCCACATTAGCAATGCCCCAATACAGGATACTCAAAGCTATGGTATCTGCATGGGTCAAGGAAATTACTCATTTTAATAATCAAGCCGCTGATGTGCAGGTAAAAACACGGTTAAAACCAAAAATTTTAGTTTCTCAGAGCTTATCCTTATTGAAATTCAGTTGCAACATTTGATGAGGTATTTGACATCAACCAGCACTTTGTTGCATGATCCAGCACTAAACCGACTTCTGGTTTCATCAATATTTCGACTTTTCAAGTTATTAACAAATGAACTTCAACGTCTTGGTTGTACGGTTGTTCATGCGTCGCCAGATAAACTTATCCTGTTCACTAATAAGAAAACAATTCATGAAGCTATCGGATATGCAGATTTCATTGAACGAACACTCATAAAAAAAGAATATTTCAACGCACTCGATTTCAAATTCAATTCTGCGTGGTCTTTGTTATTATTTTATAATATCAATAATCATATTGGTATACCTGATATTATACCAGAGGATGACGAAGACGAAGTTGAAGAACCAGAACCAGTAGCGACTATCGAATGGCTGAAATATCTCCCGACAGAAAACAGGATACGTGAATCTATGGGTAGGTAAAATTTCAATTTTCCTATATATAGAAGATGGGAGAAATATATTTTAAGCTACCGTGGTAATATAAACCAAATTACAACCAACCCTAAGACAATATTTTAGCGACTTTTGTTACAGGCTATTTGAAAATGATCCAAATGGAGTTTGTCAAAGAAGAGACAACAAAAGATTCATTGGCCGAGTTTTCAAGGGCAATCATAAGTGGTCAATGTTCTGAGCATTTACTTGATACTATTGAAAAAATCAGATCACGGTTTCCGCCAGGTCAAAAAAGGTCAATCGAAGCCTTTCCAAAGCTTGCTGGATCACATTTGAAATTGGACAATCCAGCATTATTTTATGCAAAAACTGTCATGGAAATGTTATCAGCTCACCAAGAAGTTGAAGAAGAAGTCAGAGTTCTTCGGCGAAATTTATTCCGAATTTTGAACACTTCTGGTACGCTTTTCTCGAATATTTTCAAAAACTTATGTCATTTGTTTAGAATTTTCACCATCTGCAGAGTGGATAGATCCGAGTTCGAAATTGATTCTGCCTGATGTTGTTTGTCATTTGTGTGGCGTTACAAAAGATGTTGATCTTGGAATAAAAATTAATCCCGAATGTGACTGTTCCGAAAAAGAAATCAAATCAAACTTGAAAACTAATTTGAATCAAATCGAACGCCGACTGATAGATTTGATACGCCGGAAACTAATTGGTTGGAATATTCAGGATGTCACTTGTATACGATGCAATGAAGTGCGTGTCAGAGATATGTCAAATCTATGTGAATGCTCAGGAAAATTCAAAGTAATGGAAGACGGAAAGTCACTTCAAACACTAATTCGAACAGTTCGATCTATAGCAGAGTTTTATTCAATGAATACGCTAAAATCAACGATGGACTGGATATTAGGTTCATCAGGAACCAAGTTCAAAACAATTCAACGACAAAATATCCACTTTTTATGGAATTTAAATCGGTTATTTTCAAAAATTGTTCTGAACTGGTAAAAGGTGTTAGAAAATCGCCTGCAATTAAAATTGACAAAAAGATTATTCTTTAGCTAAATGCCTTATCAGTCTGCCTTTATCGCAATCACTGCCTTCCGTCAAAACACTTTCCAACTGCCTTATAAATTCAGTAATATTTAATTGAGTTTTGTTTATTTGAGTTTTTCAGTTTGAATTTGAAAGTCATGCCATGTAATGTGTCCGATAGACAATTTTCCGACTCACTACGGGACAGTTCATGAATCTTGTCCACAATCACGACGCCACATCAGATACGTGGTGGTTTTTGTCGTGGTATGTCTTGTCGGTCGCCTGCAGTCTGAGTCCCTGAGACTGAAACGTTGTTGAGTCTTTGAGACCGAGGAGACCAAGTAGTTTTAGGCTCTCCCCATGTCAATGAAATGTAGTATTTCCACCGCAGTATTTACTAAAGACTATAATTTATAGAGCTATGAAATTAAATATCTTACTCTCCCCCGAGTTGCCGTGACATTGTAGTTCCTTTTAGCTGTTAAAATGACTGACAGTTACAGTCTGAAACCGGATTTCCGTAAGGGTTACGATCCTCCTGGATGAATTTCGTGATTCATTACGATTATAAGTTGTTTCTTATTTTGAGAAAAAAGTTTGACATTTTTATAGGTTCGGACTCCGGCCAAGTCATAAAGCTAAAATCCAGCTCAACAACTTCAAGTATTCAATGGAATTTCCCAGTGATTCGCCTACTTGGCATAAAATATTCTAATGTGGTAAGTCTTGTGTCAATGGCGTGAAAGAGTATTAATAGCTGACAATGTCAGCCTGACATAATTAGAATTGAGAATCTTCCTCGGACGAAAAACTGATATGCTTATCGGATTCTGAATAGTCGACTTGCTTAGATACACTCTTCAGATGTTGGATTTGAGCAATTCTTGGTCGATTTTTTCGATCTTGAAAATTGCAAAGTGGGACTTACTTAACAAAGTCCAGAGAAAAACTGGACATTGGAAATTCAAAGCAGTTTGAAAAAATAGAATTTCAAGTCATAATCTTGAGTAACACAGAAGCTTTTTGTGCGATAAAGTCACAATGACCGGAAATGATCGAAAAAATCGACCAAGAATTGCTCAAATTTAACATCTGAAGAGTGTTTCTAGGCAAGTCGACTATGCAAAATCCGATCACAATATCAAATTTTTTCGTCCGAGGAAGTTTGAAGATTCTCAATTTTAATTATGTCAGCTACCATTAAGTTTGTGGTCAATTTCAATCTAAAAACGTTATTTATTACCTTGAATGATGTCGCAATTGAAATCTGGATAAATCTCTGCGGCTGTGACTCCAGATGAAGTCTCAGTTCCGGTTGGTTTTGAGCTGGCCGGATAGCACCGTGTTGATTCTCCGGTATTAAACCGTGATACCATATTTACCTCGTTTAAAGTTTTATGTCCTGAGTTTTCTGGTTACACTTTTACGTCATTATATCGACATCATAATATCGTATTAAAAGATTAAAAGTACCGCATTTATTCGTAACTGCACAAAAATATGAAGAGTTGGAGGTTTAATTTAAAAAGTTAATCATAATTAAGCTGTTGAACTGCATAAGTTATGGATACCGCAGCAAAGCGTTATTGAATTGTTCGAAATGAATTATAACGGCGCACTAGTTTTGGGTTTTTGTTAACTTCTTGTACTTTTTAGAGTTCTTTTGCATGTAGACAAAGCTTTTTTTTAAGAACAAAGATGCATCGTCCCGAGTCTCGGACCTAAACAGGACGATATCCTTACTTGCGATTCATTTGAGCAATTTCAGTATTATCGCTTTTTGGTGCGGTAAGGTTATAACTAAATCCAATTAAGTAAAAACTTAGAAATAAATAAACTCATTTCCTGACATGAAATTACCAAATGATGCTGTTGAAGTCGTATCATCGCCTTCTTCGCTGAGTCTGCGTGGTATTCTATGCCGTTTTCCATATTGCACTGGTACTTCTCGAGTAAGATTCATTCTAATCGGGTTCAAAAAGGTTTCAATAATCCCAAGAAACTGGTCTGAGCTTAATTTATCTAGAATATGAATATTTTAAATGGGCGGATTAGGGGTCAAAGTAGAAAATATCAAAATTACATTTTGAATTGCTTTTCAAACCGCAAAACGTGATCAAATCAGAGTCTAGTTTTCAGCTTTTCAAAATCATCAACACAACTTTTTAGGTTGTAAATCAGTGCCATACTTGTCAAAATATCTTATCTCCGGTAACAGATTTCCCTAAACAGTCCAGATTCAAAAATTCATGAATTCTAAATCATTGTACAAATTGTGGTGGATGAAACTTTGTCACCTCAAACTTTGTCGTATTTTACGATTAAGCCATACGATTCAGCCATACAGTATGGCCCATACTAAAAAGCGACAAAGTTTCATCCACCGTATTGAAATAAAAGTAAAAAATAATCAAATAGAGTGATATTTCGTTATGAAAAAATAAGTCGGCATTGTCTATAGGTTCGAAAGAAATTAATTGGCTGAAATCGTGTAGAATAAAAAATGATTAAAGGAAATCCGATCAAAATTTGTATACCAGCGGCTTCAAAATGTTCGATCTAGTCGAAAACCGATTTTGAATCATAAAAATTCTCAAACATTTAGCCTATCTATAAAAATTGTTGATAAGAACCAGTGCCAATTCACCATTTCATCATGGGGAAAAAGCCTATTCATTATGAAAAATATACATTTAGATATTATAGTCTATAAAACCGAAAACCGAAAACGAAAAATAACTTTTGCGGAAAAATCGCTCATTGAATGATAATTTATAAATGCGTGAATGTGAATGACTTTTTTATGAACCAATCCCTGGCGCCACCGGCTGGTTCTGTTGAATAAACACACCCAAGTTTCTTCATGATATTTCCCATTCTCGATATTAAGCGTCTCTATCTGTCTTTTGCTTCGAATTGCAATGGAGGGATATTCCAATTAACATTTATCAAAGTCTGAGAGTGCCTGAGGGCAAATGATCCCACCAAGAGAACTTATTTATTTGGTAACATCAATCGAGAAGTCCCACGGTTGATTCTGTTATACAAGAGATTATCAAGATCATCCTTAATTTAAATCCTAGCAATATTCAGATGTAAATTATAATAATTTCTAAAGAGACTATCACGAGAAATACTAAGTACAGGCATCATCAAAAAACAAAAATGGATCATAAAAGCTAAATATAAACAGTATCAGTCAAACTATGGTGACATCTAGATCGTAATGACGTCCGATTCGCCTATCGTAAAACTAAAGGTAAACATAATCAACGTTTCGTCACTTCAGTATTTTGTGACGTCCCAAACTGTAATGAGGGATTGTGACACATGTCTCTTTAGACTTTCTATCTTTAAGCTTGGACTGAAACTATTAATTCATGCTTTGAGGAATATGAAATATTTATCCGCTTTCGGCATTATTATTCTACTGGGAAAAAAGTTGTCGGGTAAGGAAACGCAGCTTTTCTTAGTTGATAGGATAAATGATAATATTATTACAGAAGTACGAAGTGTATATTCAGTTGGATCGCGAGCTAAATTTGTGAAGATTTTGGCAGTTTTTACAAATTCAAATTTTACTTTTAACAATATCGTATTGCTTGATACTTTTCACGATTCGATGAATTGGCCCAGTATGAATTTTTTCGCTTAAATAAATCAGCTTGCGGCAGTCGAAGATTATTGTTATCCAATAGAAGGTCAATTGTAGAACTACTCAAACCAAACATGATATAATCCACAAAATAATGTCGATATAAATCCAAAATTGTTTTCTTTGAAATTTTTTTGAATTCTTCAAGGGCACTAAACAATTTCTTTCGAATGCGTTAAACATGGTTATTTAGATACATGATAAAAATGATAATTTCTCGAAATTTATCTTGAACAGGCATTTTTGAGGCAGAACTTTGTTTAATGTTAATTGCGAAACAACGGAATTTACTAAACCGTGAGGTATGTCAAAGCAAGTTAAATATCCTTGACCACAAAATCCGTTTGTGAACATGTCACTCTATAATCGGCTTGTT
>SCLD01011202.1:0-18937 GCA_004367895.1 Oikopleura longicauda
CTATTTGACGTGACGAAGATCCCGGTCGATGATTTCGCCAATCAGATCACGATTGATGATTTTGAGATTTTCAAGCGCATCACGCCTGACGAGGTTAGTTTTTCTCATTCAATTTCCGACCACCAGATCCGTCCAAAGTAATAGAGAGAGCGAGAGCCACACGACCAAGTCAATGGGTGTTTTATGGGGCGAAACACACGGGGATTTTTAACTACTTACTTAACACTCTGATAACTGAGCGCCCGTAATAACTTCTTATTGTGAGAAAGTTCACATGTTGAACTTACTAGTACTCTCAATTCTGCGTTTGGTCTAGACACTTCCTTGGCAAGCAAAAAAAATATTTTATTTATATCAACATGAGCACCGTCTTCTTCTTCTTTATCATCAAGTCAAACACTTTGACTAAATATAAACTCAGCGATAAGAATCAGCCCCAAAAAACTCACCTGGGTCGGGGAGACTTGGTACACATGCTGGGCTGCCATTGTTTAGGTGTGTGTGTGTTGATTTTTTAGGTTTTATGCATAAATGCATAGACGACAGATGACTTTTCAGGCTCGATGCCAATGTCATCCTCAGTCACCCACCATGACATCGGTGTACTGTCGATATATTTTTTTTGTCAAAATCGATTTGTGGATCAAAGGGGGCGTGCTAATGAGTGATTAGAATCGGTCCAATTCATGTTGGTTGTATATGTATTTTGTTTGTGTTAAAAATAGAATATATATTGGAGCATCACTCAGTGAGATCGGTCAATGTTAATTACGACTCGATGATGGTGGTCCGGGTTTTTTAATACATAACCGCCGATTGTTTGCATCTTGGCGGTTGGGCAGCGGTCTAATTGATTAGAACAGGGCCACGGCATCTATGTCAGTGTCGGTAATTTCGGCTTATTAGAGTCGTATTTTGGCTCGTTTCCACCTCAAGAGAGAGAGCTAGCGAGGAAGGAGAGGTCAGACTAAAGGGGATGGAGATGATCGATCATCACTGACCTCAAAAACTTGTTTCGAGTCACTCAAAATGGTTGGTGTGTCAGTATTACGTTTGATCGCCTCGCTGATCGATGTTAATTTTGTCCTGACGGCGGCGCTCATCATTTTGATTGATCCGTTCAGGGGGAAACCAAATGGGGATTAGGGCCCCTTATTCCTGTTTTGATCCGCCAATAACCGCGCCAATTGAGAGAGAGACTCTGAAGTTTTCTTCTAAGTGCTCTTTTTCACGAGCCTGAAAAAGGTCACTCAAGATCCAGTTGGCCCAAGTTGTTTGCCCAGCTAGTGCAAATTTGTGCCCATGTCAAGTTAGTTGAACCCAAAAAATAAAGTCGGCTAAATAAATAGTCAAAAAGACAATAGGTTATTTTATCGTTTCCCCTTGTTTGTTCCATGACTAGCATGACTTTTGTGATGGTAAATAAAGAACGGCGAAAAATAAAGAAGGCCGAAAAATCGTTTATTGTTCCAATAAAAATAAACTTTTCAAAATAAAAGTCTAAAAGCTTCATTCATTCCCCGTCGACCTTTGCAATCTTTAGTCTAATTAACTTCAATGTAGTGCGCGTGTGTGTGTGTCGACCTGGGTTACTTCTTTAGTCACACACACACACTCCCCGAGTATATAAAAAACAAGTACCGCGATTTTATGAGTTTACTTACTACTGGGCTAATCCACCAGTTTCACATGACCCCATCGTATTGATTCATTTACTCAGTCAGCGTATTCACCACATATCTTTGAAGCTATCGTCAATCGGCTGGAACTCGTCACAGAAAATGTCCAAATGCCCGGGCATTGTTGACATGACCCAGCGCTTCAATCGCATCTCGTTTTGGGTGATTTCGGTGATTCTCCAAAAGCAAACCGTCAAAATCCGCTGTGAAGTGGTCGTCCAATTCATTCGCATTGCCAAGAAGCTCCATGAGCTGTCCAACTATCACGGTTTACTTGCCATCGTCTCGGCCTTGTCCCATCCGTCCGTCAATCGACTGACGGATACATGGGCGCGTGTGCCGACTAAGGAGCGCAAGTGCTTTGAATCACTTGTCAAGTATGCGCCCGATCAAGACGGCCGCGAGTTGTTGCATTCGATATTTCAAAAAATTAAGGTACTTTTTATAATTATTTAATTTTAATATTAAAAACTTCAACATAGCTTCCATGTATACCTCATCTGGGCATTGTTCTACTCGAGCTCGTTTACATTGATACCCAACATCCACGGTCCGATGGGCTCGAAGACGAGAGTCGTTTATTAAAGGTACTTAACTTATTCATATTAATTATAAATAATATTTAAAGATGAACAATATCCTGCGATTAATTGCCGAGTACCAACAATCCGACTATAGCCATCTTCAACGTGCTTTATACATTCAAAAATATTTAAAATCATTTGACTACATTTCCGAACTGCAACGCTTCCTTGAGGATGAAAACTATAAGGTACGTAAAATTGGATTTTATTGATTATTAATTTCAAATTATTATAGCAAAGCTTCAATCTACAACCAAAAAACAACGCCAGTTGCGATGATCTAGCCGCCAAAACCGTGACGGAACGCTTCAAACGAGGTAAGCATTTCTATCTTTTTTTCATTTTAAAAAATAGAAACATCAGACTCATCAAACGTTGTTCATACAGTTGGTGATCACACAGGTGAACCAGTGGACCAGTGAAATATTATTTGCTTATATTATATATGCTACTACTCAGTGAATCATGTGTATTTGATTCATGTCTTTTTTGTGTCTTTCGTGTCCCCCTTTTTTATCAGTGTTTTGGTGCCCACACATAGTATTTAAATATTTGTGATTGATCGTCTGATTTTATAATCTAGGTCACCGTCGCTGTGTCTCCTTGGGCCGCTCACCACGGCGTGGCATCTCAACCAATCTGAATGTTTCACTGCTCGATGATCAACCCATTGGCGGTGGCGGTGGTGGTAGTGTCAATTACAATTCACTATCGTCGAATGCGTCGTCCTCGTTGAATTCAAACGGCACTGACAATTCGGCGTTGAGGTTCATACCCGAGGATATCAACCCGGCGTCAATTGTCATGGAGGGCTGTTTAATGCGCAAGAAAACGGCGAAACGCGGTCATAAAATGGCGCTGCCATATGGCATGCACTATTGGTGTGTGTTGACCAGCCCGAGTCTGGATGGTGACTATCAAGATAGTGGTGCGTACACTCTTTATTAATTAGTGGCTCAGTGATTATTATTATTATTAAATTCAGTGATGTATCTATACGAGGCCAAACATCGACCAATTGCCCTGTTCTTCAAGACATTTGGCCGGAACAGTTACAAGTACGATGTGACGAAACAGATCGTCTTATCACATTACGTCTTCTCCGATTGCGTGCCCCGGCCCGATCATTTCAGCTTGACGCATGTGACGACGGGTGACTCGTACCGCTTCCGAGCTGTCGATGCTCAAGCAGCCAGTCGATGGCGTGATGCTGTGCGTGGGGCGATGAAGCCAAAAGCAAAGGATTTGATGAAATTCGAATGAGACGAAGAGACGAAGCCCAGATCGAGTATAGTAGTGAAATACAAACTTTGCCACATACCAAACCACCACCCCATTTTGCAAACACACACAAAACACTCTATTTATCATTTTGTGCCATTTATCTAGCAATAAACACACATTCCGAACACATTCGCTCTCGTGTCAATTAAAATGAGTTTTTCCCTTCAACTGTCATATCGCAATAAAAGCTTGGAAATTCAGATACGGAATGTTCAAGACTAATGTGTCAGCTTCGTTAGTTTTCGTTCGCTTAGCAATCGGCCGGATTGTCATTTAATTCACTGATGATCAGTTCAATTGTTGTCTGTCCATGATGTTCTTTTTGATCGCCCTAAAGATTTTAGGGCTGACAGCCAAACCTAAATGGTTTGAATCAGGGGTCGGCATCGCAATCAGCGATTGCTAGCAATTTTGCGATTGCATTGCGATTTCAGTGGATTGCGATACCTGGAACAGGTTTATAGCGCGATGAACAAAACGCAGCTCGATTTCAAAGCCCGAATTGAAACTGGTCAACAGACCGGCGACATATTTCAACAGGAACGCATACTCACCATCGAGTCCATCGTCCCCATTGATCATTGTAATGTAAGCGACATTACGGGTCACTCGTTGACATGGTTTGACATTACAGTCGGATTGGGTCAACGGTTTTAAATCAGATTGACAATTTCCATCGTTAACAATGGTATTGCTTGACACACACAAAACAGTCCTATAAAATAGATGAAAGGGTGTTTAAGAGCCAATTTCAAAAACAATCAAAATGGAGGAGCGTGTGTTGAAAAGTCAGCTTTCCAGGATGTCAGTGGGTCGATTTATAATCACACTTAAAGAGCTAAAATGAAAAAAATTAAAAAAAATACCTTGATTTGACACCATCACCACACGATTTTGAACACTGGTCCCAATCACCCGTCACCCACAAAAGTGCCTCACTTTTAGTGCATGTCAAACCATTTCCGGTGGACCCAGAGTTGCATTGACAACGAAACGGTTCGATTGTGTTTATGCAAATGGCTTCACTATGACAACCATTATGTTTGTTGCACTCGTCAATGTCAACGCAATTACGTCCGTTTTTAATGAAACCATCTTCACAAGTGCACGTGTAACTGCCCTGAGTATTACGACAAGTTGAATACGCATCACAATCGTGGCTACCATTTTGACACTCATCAACATCAGAACACGAAAAGCCACTTCCTTTGTATCCGTTTTGACATTCACATTCGAACCGTCTTCCAGTGTGAACACAAGCGGCATTCGTATCACAAACGTCGTTGCCAAGCAGCAGTTGATGAACACAATTGACAATTTCTTTGCACTTGTTGTCAACTTCAACGAATCCATCCTCACACAGACATCGGTACGAGCCAAAACTGTTCAAACAAGCGGCATTGGCATCACACTGATGCGTTCCCCGTTTACATTCATCTTCGTCTTTTACACAATTACTTTGATTAAAATAGTAGCCATCGCGACAAATGCACTTGAAACTGCCGGGAGTGTTAACGCAATCAATTACCTTGACAAGCCGATTTTTGAGCATGGTTACTTTTGGTGCATTGATCAAAGCACAAAGAGGCGTTTTCTGACGATATGCACATGCCGATACAGTTTCAAAAACGTGTTTCAATTGCATTATTGTCACATGAGACATCATTTGTTTGGTCAACCAGTTTAACAGTTGGCGCCGGTGTAGAAGTGGTTTATCGGACCACGTCAATGATGATGATGATGATAATGACGAGTCATACGCGACGAAAACATCCTCACCGTAATTGACAAATGACATCACGTAACTGAGAACGCACCTCTCCCAGTACGTATTGCAATACTCTAATGGCCAATAAAATAATACCCTGAATAGCTAGAACTGATAGAAGCAACGTTCGACGTCGTATACGTGGCGAGATAATGACTAGTAGCATGTTTGCTGATGAGTCCATGACGCCAAGTATAATGAAATTGATCGATAAGCAGTGTGCACCAAAAACTCAACGATTTGATTTCAAAAAAATGGAGGCAGATTTTTTTTGAAAAAAAAAACTAAAAACTCAACGATTTGAAAAAACTCAACGATTTGGCATTCAGGACCCTGACTAGCATCGCATTCACTTGCTGATGTTAAGATTAACAGTTCATCACCCTTCTATGGCGGGCCTGACAAATTTTCGGCACCGAGAATTATACTGTTCATGAAATCATCAACATAATTACGCGATTAGACTTCTACAATTCAAGGTTCAAACTCACCGAGTATTGGGACAAGCATCGCCCGTTTATCTTCCGGCACATGCTCGATAAAAATGCAGACAATGGTGCTGTAAGATGCAGCGCTTGCGAGTCCCTGAAAAAATGGCAAGTGGCGAAGAGCATCACATCGTCAGACGGGATCAGCATAGCAAAGAGTGACACAGTTACGATGAGTAGAAAGACAATCCCGTTTAACCGTCGACCAATGACATCGGCAAGGGGAGCACCAACTAAAGTGCCATCACAGTAACCAATCATGAACAATGCGTCGGGTAGCATTGCATGAAGCATGCTCACAAATCAGTCCTCACTCTTGTATAATTGACAATGATGGAGAAGAATCTTCAAAGGAATAAGTACATTGAGTGCCACATGTATCACGTTGTATACTGAGTGTATCATTGCAAATGAATGATGATACGGTCATCATTGGCATCATTATTGGCAGAACTTGCAACAATAGAGCAGTAAAACGCCGACAATGTGAACAACACGAAACATGATTTACGCATTTTAAGCTCTTTTTTAATGCCGATCTCTGAATTCGTTGTTCTCAATTCTCATCGTTAACGACATACAGTTTTATAATTTAAGGCAGTCGAACACTAATAAAGTGTGGTTAAAAATAAGTTTAAAAATCTCTGTATGTAACATGTATGCAACATGTAAGATAACTAATTAAAACGAACTTTTATTAACAACGATTGAGTTATAGGATGAGCTAAACAGTCTCATGTTGCTTTTTCAAATCCGTTTGGTGACAGGTAAAATAACGAGATAAAATTCTACGCATAAAAATTGCGAATTAAAAGAGCAGACTTAAATAAACGTGGTTTTAAAGGTCTACGGCACGGTAAAATACGCAGCTAAAACTAAGCACGATTTCAAAAATACGAGTTTAAAGTTATCTAGGCACAATTCAAAATACGAGGTCAAAATAATCTAGGCAGGTTAAAATACGTGGTTTAAAAGGGTTTGAAATCCTTAAATTTAAAAGGTCTACGGCACAGTAAACGAACGAGCTTAAAATCATCTAGGCACAATTCAAAATACGAGGTCAAAATAATCTAAGCAGCTTAAAATACGAAGTTTAAAAGGTCTAGTAAAACATAAAGAATAAGAGTGGATTCATCAGTCATCCACCATAACCGCCATCATTGTCGTTCTTTTTTTCGCATGAAACAATGCTCACGTCAAGCGCCCATTTTCCGTTGGCGCAGTTAACTGTTGACTGATTTATGTCAGTGTAGCCCTTCGCACATACGAGCTTGCATTTTTCAGATGAGCATTTTTTGATGTTGACGCTCATTGAGTCAAATTTGATGAACTCATCGCAATCTATATTAAATTGGATTATACCATGTTAACGACCATGTTAACCCTCACAACGTCAATACTGCAATTTTAGCTTAAACACTAGTGTAGGCAGTCCAACAGCGCCATGACGTTGTGAGGGTTAAATATGATATCTTGCCTTTTTCAAAATAACTTTCGTTATTGTAATCATTCTCGTTGTGCTTGTAGCTATCGTCATTTTCTTCGTCATCACTATCATTGTACGGATCTTCTTGGTTTTTGTCTTTCTTTTTGTTTTTCTTATCTTCCTTTTTCTTATTTTTATCCTGGGAACAGTTTGAAATGCAAGGCTTAAAAAAACAATTTAAAACGGGTCCCATTCCTTCTTTTTATCTTTGTCTTTCTTTTTATCTTTGTCCTTCTTTTTGTCCTTATCATTTTCTTCGTCGTTTTCCTTGTCATGTTCTTCTTTTTTATTGTCATCCTCATTCTTGTCAGTGTCATGTTCGGTGCCGTTGTCACCGCAGTAGACACCATTAGATTTTACATCGTCGTTCAAATGCCATTTTTGTTCAATGCATACAATCATGTCAATGTTTGGCTCGAGTTGCTGGTTGTTACAATCGAACAAGCAATGATTATCAGCGCACTGGTAAATTACGTCATTATTAATGTCGATCGAATGTTCAATCGGGTCACAAGTATGGGGTTCTTTCTCTTCCACACACTTTATCTGTTGATCGTATGGCGGCAACCACTTCATTGCTTGACTCCGCTGTTCATCAGCCACAGACAAGCAGTAGACATGATCGAACTCGGTATTGATCTCAAGATCAATTGGACATTCGAAGGCACATACTTCATGAGAGCAACGGACGATCACGTTGTTATGGATCGTGTACGAATCGTTTATGTTTTCGCAACGTGTTGGCTTTTTGGGTTCGACATCTTTATCACATATGATATGGCGCATTCCTTGGCCTAGAATTTTAGTGTACGAAGGTATGCCAAAGAGATCAAAACTCAGTTGAAGCCAGTCGCCATTGTTGTTGTCTGGTGAACACGTGACAGACGTGATTTCCTGTCCCGTCTCATTGACGAGTGGTTTGATTTGGTCGCCGGGACAGAAGAGGTCGCATCGACGTCTGTCAGCCAGGTAGTCCGAGCAGAAAACAAGAATATCGGTGTCAATGATAAACTCATCATGCTGCGAGCCGAATTCTGTACACTCGTTAGAACAGGTGATGGCCAACTCCGTGCCGACAGTAATCCACTCGCCAGAAGAAGGATCGCAAAGAACTTGTTGCAAGTTAACACTAGCTGTGCCGCAGTCAAACGTGCAAATGTTATTATCACATGTCCAAGTGGCGCCATTATCGACTGTGAAAGTAGTGGATGGATCACCGCAAACGGTCTCCGAACAGATGATGTCCCCAGTTACCTTAGTCAAATCCCACTGACCGGTCGTTGGATCACAGTTGATCTCATTCTCGCCACTTATACCGTATACGTAGTCCATTTCAAGCGTCTCATCACAATCGAGCGTCAACGAACCATATCCATTGGTATCTGTGTTTGGAGTGAGAGTAACATCAGTGTCGATGATGACATGAAAATTAATTTCACCGCACATGCTGTCAACACACTTGCTGTACTTCAAATCGCCAACAAGTGAGGGTTTGTTGTACTCATAGTGGAAAGTTCGCGAGCCATTCATGCCAATCACACATTCGGCAGTGGTCAGTCCTTTAACGAACTGCCCGTCCCGGCACGAAAAAGTGCATGTGTTGTCCACGCATGTTTTATCACTCTCAATCACGAGGCCCTCGTCGATTAAATTGCCACATGCCGTGTCGTAATCTTCTCGACATCGGATGACACCGCCGGGAGGTGAGTAATGTGTTGCACCTGGATGACAGAAAGCAACTGTAATGCTTAAAAAGTCAGAGTCATCATTACAAGTGAAGTCACATCGTCCTTGTGCCGAACAGTCAATAGTGACATCGCTGTCAATCAAAAAGAAATCGTCCAAATAACCGCAAGGCGTCTCTGGTGGTGGCTTGCACTCGATCGTGACAATGGCAACGTTGCCAGGCAGCTCGAATTTACCGGTTTGGTGATCACACATAACTGTTGTAACTGGTGTAGGAATGAACTCCGCCGTTGCGCAATGTAAGTCACACTGAGTCTGGTCACTGGCTGCATCATAAACACACTGCCACGTGACTGTGACGTCCTCAATTCCAAACGCAATGTCAATATCGCCACATGGGGTGTCATGCTCAACACACGTTATCTCGACATCACTTTCCTCAATGTACTCGCGCGTGTTTGGATTGCAATGTACTTTGTTGACAGTCGGCAGCCAATTGAAACCTTGATTTAAACATTCAATACTACAAGTGTTTGCGTCCCAATCACAATTAAATGCAGCGGTATTTGTGTCAACGTTGGTGAAGTATTGATAAGGATCATTGCAAATGGTCGGATCACTTGGTTTGTAGCAGATAATTTCCGTGACATGCAACGGCAAACCCGTATCCGCCCAAAGTATTTCCGTCTTAAACTCCTTGGTTATGAAATCGCACACAATGTTTGACACAATAGAAATGTCAGCAGCTCCATCGCAGTCAAAATTGCACGTATCATTACTGCAGGAGTATTGGATGCCTTGTGCAATTGATATATGATCAGCGGGATCACCACACGGAGTTGGCTCACATATCAACTCGCGATTCGTATTAATAAATGCCCCACCACTACAAATCAAATGCTCGTCGCCAGTCATGTAGTAATTAAAATTTTTGCACGCCGCTTGACAAACAACATCATCATTGCTGGGTGCTTGATAAATGCTGCTGAAAGAGCCGCAGGTCACCTCGACACTGGCTACGTCAATAGTAAAATGTTCACTCACGTCGCCACACGGAGTCTCCTTTTCTGGAACGCAATCGATCATGACACTATCAGAGTTGGCATAATGCTGATATTCACCATTTGCGCACTCAATCCGAACATGAGTAGGCATGTATCCAGGGGCACACACGAAATCACATCCATCGACATCACAAGTAGTAGTGACGTCGGTCGAAATTGTCATCTCTGCTGATAATGGGCCACAAGGTGTTTCTGCACACGTTAATGCGACGCTACTCTGCGACGGCAGCAAAGAACGATCTGACTCGCACGTGATAGTCTCAATCAAATTCTTGCTAGTGTCAACAACGAATCCGTCGACACCATTAATTTCACAGTCAAGTGTACAGACAGAACGACCACTATTGTACGAACAGGAGTGAATTATTGAACTGTAGTCCTGGCCGAAGCTCCAATCGCTCGGATTTCCACACTTGGTCTCGGCGCAAATCACTTCACCCACCAATGATTCAGGCACCCATTGTCTATTTCGACATGCAATTTGATCAACTTGCGTCGGGAACTGATTGAGTGGACAAGTCAGTGTGCATGTTGAGTCGACGGACGTTGGATAGTTGTCGTAAATGCAACTGTCAACAATGTCAGCGCTCATTGAAAAAACGTCTTCAAGGGCACCACATTCATCAGGTTCGGCGGTAAGACACGTAATTGTAGGTTTAAGTACCGCTTGATTGTTACTGTTAACCGCCGTATAAGTCAAACCATCGCATGTGACCTCATACTGGGCTGAGACAATTCCTTGGGCGCAAAAAGGGCGGCAAGTTAACCCACCGGTACCAAAACATTCCCATGCGACATCATTGGCTACATCAGTAAAATCAATAGCACCATACACACTACCGGTAATGGGTCCGCAGACAGTGTCGTCAATAACTGGATCCCAGCACAGTGTTTCCGAGCCGTGATCATAAACGCCGTTTTTGCACGTGACAGTCTTTGTGCCAAATAACTCTTGCCCATCTGGACATGACATGGTGCAGTGGTACTCATATTGCGATTCCGTATCATAAATTGATACCCACGAGTCACACATTGTGGTAACTCCTGGACCAACTCTGTAAGCATCGGTGTTAATCAGGTCAGCAATGGAGCCACATGGTGTATCATAATCATCTTTATCGACGCACTGAAGTGGTCGAGTAATGACGTTCATTTCATACGGGTTCAGATATTGCATGCCCAGTTGATGACAGAAAAACGTGTTCGTATTCGCCACTTTTGTCGCATCGTTGCATGATACCGTGCACGTGGTCTCATCACATGTGTACGTCATCGTAAGCGAGTTAAAACCGAAGAGATCACCAAAATCACCGCACACTGTATCGGCACAACTTATTTCGAGCGCATCTGGTGAGGGATGGAGTTGGCCGTCAATACACATGATTTCGTTAATTGGATACACGTAATTGACATCACATGACAAGCTGCACACACCGGAATCAACATCACACGAGATAGTGAGTTCGTCCCATTTTGGACCATAGTTAAAGTTTGCCCTATCGCCGCATTTAGTCTCACCACATGTCACCGAACCAGTTGCGAGCACTTCAGCTAAATTGTTACAGTTTATAGTTGTCGGTTTTGGATGGGGATGCGAGGCAAGGGAACATAATACAGAACACTCGCCATTGTTACATGTGATCGTAGCGCCGTTATCTTTGACTAAATTGTCAAGTGCCAGCAGCTGCTCTTGGCATGGCAAATCGCGACATTCGGCCGTCCGGAGAACACTATGCTGATCCATGTCCCATTGTTGTGCGTAAACGTCGCACTGTAGTCGCGTATCAACCAGTTTCAAATCGGTAGCCGGATTCGTCATTACTTGACTAGTGTCTTTACATGTAAATGTCGCTATTTGGTCATCATCGGACCATGACTCGTCAAACTTGGCAAGTAGCTCGTTGTATTCGGGCATTTCGCAACAAACTCGATCACAGCATACTGTTGCTTCGCCCGCAGGTGAAAATGAACCATTTTCACATGTATAAACTTCTGGACCATTAATGTACATCGCCGCTGGACATGTCAACGAGCATTCGTGAGCATTTGTATCAAAGACAGAAGAGAAGGGCTCGCATGTGACCGACAATATTCCGTCTACTGTCGCTGAGTCCGCCAAATTACCACAGGGAGTCTCAACTGGGCTGATACAAGCAAGTGGTTTTGTGTCCTTGTCCATATTGAACTCGTTAACCCATTGTTTCGTGTCGGCGTTACACTCAATCGAAGGCGTGTTTGGGGTCAAAGTTACATCATTGCAATGAAATGAACACCCGTCGGTATCGCATATAGAACTCATGTCGACATCGCTGAAACCGAACTGTTCGATATCGCCACACGGAGTGACTTGGCATGAGATGCTCATTCCTTCAAGTGGTGCTTCCGGATCAACGCCAATGGGACATGGATATAGAACTTTCTCGTCACAAACGATGTAACTAACTGGCCATGGAAACAAATTGTTTGCACAAGACAGTGTGCATTTTTCCTTGTCATCGACTGTGGAGCAATCCATCAAAATATCGTCCCAATCTGGCCCATAATTCCAGGAACTCGGGAAGCCGCACTCAGTCGCGGTCGGGCATGTTGGCTTTGTTTGTGGCTGAAAGTTGCTATCGTCATCGCACGTGATGACAGCAGGTATGGCTTGTCCACCTGAAGCCACGCATGTAACGCTGCATTGGTTCGTATTGTGTGAATCCGTACAGTCAATAGTGAACTCAGTTTCGTCTGTAGCCCATGATGCCCAAACAGCATCTAAACTCGCACATTCAAGTTCACGACATTCAATTGAGGTGTGATCACCGACATTTGAACAATCGACGATTGATGGATAAGAGTAAGCCTGAATGCATGTGACCGCGCAAGAGTCCGCGGCACATGAAATATCAACTCCGACCGGATTATTACCATAGCCGTTTTGCTCAGTGAAGTCTTCAGTGCATGTTAAGTCACGGCACTCGGACGCAGTTAAAGCCTGCCATTGCGCTACATCCCATGTTAGCGAGACCGCATCACATGTTATCGTACTGGTGGATGTCAATGTTTGATCACGATTTTTACAGGCGAACTCAACAATCAAATCCCCATTAACCAGCGTACGATCCGTTTCGTCCACACGCGTCATGAAAGTGTCATAATTAGGTAGTGAGCTTAGCTCGGGGCAGACATTGACACAGGCTCCACTCCGTGCAAGTTCCCATGCATTCGTTCCCCAACCAGCATGAGGATTGTTAGCTTCGGCCAATGTCACATCACAAATTAGTTCTGTCGCCAACTCAACATCTCCATTTTTTGCCACTTGATTATCGCCCGGGCACGAAATTTCGATGGTGTTCTCATCCACAACGACGATGGTCAAGTAAGCTTCGATATCGTTATAACCGAGGGCTTCTTGTGGATTACAGCATTGTGAATCGCAACACTCAATCTTAATATTGCCCTGTCCATGCGTCGACCAGCTGTTACTCTCGCAGCTCAATTCACCATGTGGATTGGCTAATGTTTTTCCGCCGTCGCAGTCAAGCTCGCATACATTCTTTTCCGTGTCGTACACCGACACCCATGGGCCGCAGTCGGACATGACATCCACAAGCTCGACGTTTGCAATAGTTTCCACGTCACCACATTGAGTGTCAACATCGTCGATACAGACAACGGGCTTGTTCGCATCATGGTTGTACGGATTTTCCCACTCGCCAGACGCTCCATTGCACACGAAGACTTTTGTGTTAGGCACTTTTCCACCGGAGCATGTTAAATTGCAAAGATAATCGTTGCCGTTGTGTGCGATGCAAGCAAAGTCAAATTGCTCGTCATTTGGACTGGCCAGATCCAGTGAAAGACACGGTGTATCGTAACACTTGATTTCGGTTTGGTCATTGACGTTGTCACAGTCGATTTGAGCAGGCGCGGCAAACTTGTTGGCTCCACAATTGACAAAGCAAACATCATTGGCACATGTTATCGTGACCCCTGCCGGCAACGAACCATACCCATTCTCTTGAGTGAAAGTATCTGAACACGACAGTGCAGTGTCCTCGCACGCCGGTCCGCCCAGTGGATAATGTGGACTGGACAGCGAGGCTCTTGCTCCTTTGCACTCTAACGCCAGACCGGCGGCTTTTGATCGAAAATGGACAAGAATTCCTCGATCTTTGCAACTGAACTTGCTCTGTTGCCATGTGCGCCCAGCATAAGTCACGTAGGGCACTTTATCCTCTTGACAAAGAGCAGTACAGACGCCACGGAAGCATGACCAGGTGAGATCATCAGATACCATACCGTCAAAGATGTCATTTATGGTCACCGGATGTTCCTCGGCAAAGCACCAGAATGTTCTGCACCCGTTGAAACGACCGCTGAGCGTTTTTACTTTATCATCATTTGGATGCCAGTGAACATTCTCTGGGTTGGCGTCACCGAACCAGGGATGCCATTCCGTATCTTCACGATTACAGTACATGTCGCCCGACCAAAATGGCTGGTAGTCGATTCTGATGGGCCAAAGAGCCGCGTTTTTATCACTGTTGGATGGGTTAAGAAAAGGATACTGGAGCCACACAGCCCCATCGTACCACGTGTCGGCATGGTTCCCCGCACAAATCCAGCGACAATCATTCGAGTTGTAACACACATACTCACGCTTAGATGCATCATCAACGCAAATGTTTGAGTAGTATGTACCGACGACCAAGTCGGTTCCATCCAAAAAACCCGGCGTGGACAGTTCATCGTTGTTGCACAATGACGGTGTGTTTGCTGTATTTTGACCTGGACACGAGTGGGAACACTCTTTGGTACACACCTCATATTCCCATTCATTTTGTCCGTTGACATTCACGAGCCTTTGTCGTTGACCAGTCTCGTTACACATACACGGTGCTGTCGCGTGTCCACCACAAATACAATCTGACCACTCGGTTAGTGAGCCAACGACAGTGAGATCTGGAACGCAATCGAAGCGGAAATTCTCCCCATACGAGCGATCCATGTCTTCAGAGACCAAATAGATGAGAAATGGAGTCTCCTGACAATTCAAGAACGGCGCATCGTACTGCAACGATCCAGCGAGGTTCTTAATGACTGGTTTCGTTCCGGGATGAGCATCGCACTCAAAGTAACACGTCCCTTGCCAACACCGCCACGTGCCATTATCGGTGAAGTCTTCGCTAGCTTCAGCGTACCAGTTTCCGAAGCCAACGCAGGGCATGTCGACACACTCAAAGACCTCCTCTTCTGGATCAGTGATGTCCATTGAACACCACATCGATCCACTCGATTCGTCTCCGCCATTGTCTTTGTATGCCCGTGTATTGATTGCACCGTACGACAGCTCACCACAATTGGCCCGGGAGTCAGTGCACGTGAAGCTTCCGTCCCAGGTGTTTGCTGCAATCGACGCCTCGCGTCCTTCCCACATGATCACCTCGTTTCCACTCCAGAAGACGCGCCCGTTGGGAAGGTTAGTGGCCTTGTCGGCGCAGTATGCGTGACAGACGCCGAGTTGTGCATCGCAACTGAATCTCGCAGTACTATCATCGTCAATGTTCATCCACTTGCCGTGGCCAGCCTTGACGCCTTCCATCAAGTCACTTAACTTGCAGTCTGGATGGGGCATTTGGTCCGAGCAGTCCAATTCGGCCTCATTTTCGCAACCGACGGAACAATGATAGGCTTTGCCATCAGGTGCCGTGCCGGTCGTCCAACGGTTGCCGGTGCCACATGTCGTGTCACACTCCGTCAACGCCGTCCAGCTCGTGTCGGGGACGCCCTCTGATGCCGCTTCCGCGTAACAATCGCCAAGCCCATCCGGATAGACTCTCTCCAACTGTTCTCTTGTCCAGTTTAAGAGGTCATCGGAACACGAGCCACTGACCGTAACGATCAAAAACAGGCCTTCTCTCATTCCACTTTCTCAGTTCGTCAAATGAAAAGTGGAATGACCTTGAATTTTTATTTCATTTCATTTATATAACCTCGATTCTTGTCACGCATCATGTCAGATAAAAAATATCGTCGAAAAATGTCAAGTTCCGCCGAACATTTCGCTTATCTATTGTTTATACTATTCTGAGATATTTCGTTATAATAGTAATTTCGTTTTATTAAACTTATTAAACAGATGAGCTTAGAACTTTTAATTGTTTAATTAAATCGGAAGTTTCAGTTCACCATTCAGTCCACAACGTATTAGAATAAAGTAACTTCACGTACTTTTATAAAAGCCATGAGGCAACAATCAATTTAATCTCGTTATTATTTTGAACTAATGTTGCGATACATGTTCAATTTGACGATAATTTTGACGATATCATCACTTCTTCCTACCTCTGAATAGCGACGTTTACGGCGGGAAAAGTAGTCATCAGATATGAAAGCCAAATCAGACGGAAATCAACTAACGGGCTCTCGCTTTCTTCATTAATGAACTTTATCGGAGTAACATAACAAGTCGAGCAAAAATCGTACGACTTACGGAAATCTGGAGTGGAACCTGGTTTTAATACAGGGGAGTAACCGTCAAGTTGCCACTTTTTTTCTGAATTAAATAGTTTATTTGAAGTCGTTTGTTTAATTCTTACATAAAGTTTCGAACTTATTATAAGACTGACTGCGCCTCTTCCCAATAAATACAGATCTTTGTGTAGCTTGAAAATTATAATTGGTTTTTTCAGGTAATTGGTTTGGTAATTGGTTTGTCTTCGTTTATCATGCCATTCTTATCATCCATCCAGAACTTGATCTGGTCGTGGTCTTTAACAAAATCGTAGAAGCGATCCAATACTTGCTTCTCCTGGTTCCAGCTAGTAAATATTTGTTAATATTACAAGTTAATAATTGTCTTGTGTTATTGGAAAACACATTTTATCACGGTCTGGGTTGGAATTATTGTTGACTTGTGCTCGCCCGAAGAAATACATGAAACCGCACATTAAACAGAAGACTGATTAATGACCTCAATCCTTGCCCTGATTAAGGCCATTATTAAAAGCCGGTTTTCGAAAAATGCCATAAGGGCGTTTAAAAAAAAACACGAAAATTTTACAAGTGCCGCGAAGATTACTCCACGACAAATTTTGAAAAGCGGCTCCGATACCGGTCTTAGTTAGGGCGAGGAGAAGATTGTCTCAAAAATTAACTTTCAGCGATTTCTGTAGGCTAAGAAAGAAAATGCACTCAAAAGACCGATCGCGACCGACTCCCTCGATCATCTCACCTGCAGCTGATGAACACTTGTTGTTTTTGTTGAGCCATTTTAAAAATTATCTCTTACGTTCCTCGAAATAAAGTCCAAGCCACTTAAAAGTCATTTTGAGTTTGTCTAGCTCTTATCAAGCAACTGGTTATTAACTTCTGGTGATACACTGGTGTAAGTAAGACTGGCCTTTAAATCAGAATGGCCAGAGTGGATATTTCGATACAGTGGACCAGGGGAGTCTCACCTTTACACTTCAGTGATCAAGTAACTTATCGAGATGATAACAATACAGTGCACCTTTTATTTGACCGCTGGCATGAGAAACGACGACAGAAGTCAGTGTGTACTTGAGGCCGGGCATTTTGAGCAGGGCACTGGCTTTGTCATAGACAAGCTGACCCATGTTGACGATGCTTTTGTCGCCGATCAAATTCTGGTAGTTCTCATCATTGAAAAAGTCGCACGTAAAAAGCTCGTCCAACCCCGTGCCCACCGACATCGGTATCCTCTTGATTGACCCAGAAGTCTTGATCGAGAATGATCTCAGTTGGGTACTTGCACTCGGCGGTGACGAGTGTGTCGCCATAGAATTCAATGTCCGGAATGTTGGGAGCCGTCAAATAATGACGAATGTTTTACGTGATTTGTTTTTGTTTTTATTCAGTTGTTTCTATATGATGACAGATGTTTTTACAAAGGTTCTTTGTTGTGGTGGTGTTACGATTCCTCACTGAGAGGAGGATTTTATACGATACCGCTCCAACTACACGTTCAACTGTAGAAGTCGTAGTACAGTAGTAGTATACAGAGATCTCAACTCCGAAGGGCGAATTGTGACACGATCTAAAGCTGATCATTTCGAAATGGAGAATGGCATCGACGGTAACGGATTTCTTAAATAGAGATTCAACATGTTCAAACGTGTAATCTTTTTGCTCAGACGCCGAACGTCTCCAGGGTTTAGATCGACTCTATACGTATGTCAATCAGCGAGCCGCGTACCCAATTATACTTTTCAACGCCCTTGCCATGACCTGGGTGGTGGGCGGTTTCGCCGTTATCTCGATCAGTTTCACCAATGCACGGCCAGGTGTGTGAGTGTTCACGTGCTCCTTCTTCGGGCCTCTTTTTTTGAGTTTTGACATGTTCTTATCAACATAACTTCAATTCCCTGTCACAGAGTCTGCATCATACAGTCGTATGTCCATCGTTAATTCATGTACGATATGAAGACTAAACATGATATAAGTTTTAATCTGGGTAAAGTCCATATGTTATGGATCACGTGCATTGTTCCTAAGTCTTGGAGTGAGAAATGATAATCTTGGATTAGATCATATCGGATGTTTCAATGGAACCACTCCAGTTCACTTTGAGCCCTACTTGACATACTGCAGGTAATGAGTTATTGTCGCCGGAATGAAACAATTTGTAACACAAGGAGCGAGCAAAAATGTCCAAGTGAAAACTTACGTTACCGTTTTAACGACGATTGGTTAAACTCGTCCTTGGTGACGGACAATCATCTCATTTGTGAGAATGATGGCCCAATTAAAAACGCCAAGTCAATGCACATGATCGGCTTCATCATCGCCGCGATCATCCAAGTGTTTAGTGATAAGTACGGGCGAAAGATGGGCATGGGCGTGTTTCTGTTTGGCGCCGGGTCCATGTTCCTGCTCAATGGATTATTTGCG
>SCLD01011313.1:0-18933 GCA_004367895.1 Oikopleura longicauda
TCACATTTTGTGTATCAAGGATATGGCTGGTTTGTTGACGCCAAATTCGGCAACTGTTCTTATTGATGCCATTCGCCAAAGATATCCGGGTAAGAATCTCGCTAAAGTGAAAGAAAACTAACGTTTTTTGAAGATATCCCTATTCATGTTCATACCCACGATACTGCGGGTACAGGTGTTGCCACCATGCTGGCTTGTTACCAGGCCGGTGCTGATATGGTTGATGCAGCCGTTGATTCCATGTCGGGTATGACATCACAGCCATCAATGGGTGCCCTCGTCGCTTGTGCTGGAGAAGATGCGACGAACATCAAGGTGAGAACAAATGAACAACAGAACAGACTGAAACAAGCTAAAATTTTAGCTTGACGACGTGTGGCGATACTCAGAGTACTGGGAACAAGTGCGCACGCTTTACGCTCCATTTGATTGTACAGCAACAATGAAGTCAGGCAGTTCTGATGTGTACCAACATGAAATTCCCGGTGGCCAGTACACCAATCTTCATTTCCAGGCATACTCAATGGGCCTGGGCGATCAGTTCCGCGATGTCAAGTCAGCGTACGCCGAAGCCAATCAGTTGCTTGGAAACATTATCAAAGTAACACCCAGCTCAAAAGTGGTGGGCGATTTGGCTCAATTTATGGTACACAATGAGTTGACCGCCGAAGAAGTGAAGAAGAACGCATCCGAGTTGTCATTTCCCAACTCAGTCATTGACATGATGCAGGGTGGACTTGGTTGGCCAGAAGGTGGCTTTCCGGAGCCACTTAGAACAGACATTGTTGGCGACCGTGAAACATTTGTCGATCGACCTGGTCGAACGATGGACGATGTTGACTTCAAGGCAATTACACGCGATCTGCAGACCAAGTTCAAGAACTTGTACATTACCAAGGAAACGATTTTTACAATTAAGTTCCCAAGTTTTTTTAGTTTTTAGCAGTGTTTGATAAAATCGTGAAAAGGAAGACGTTATGTCCTACGCCATGTATCCAAAAGTGACGTCTGACTTCCTCGAATTCCAGTCGCGATTTGGTAAAGTGTCTGTTTTCGATACAAAAGCGTTCCTTGTCGGCCCAAAAATTGGCGAGGAAATTGAAGTTGAACTGGCACCTGGTAAAACGGTCTTCATCAAGGCACTGGCCGTCACCGAGCCTAATGAAGTCGGCGAAAACGAAGTGTTTTTCAATTACAACGGCACGTTACGATCGGTGTTTATCAAAAACACACAAGCCGCAAAGAGCATGAACTTGCATCCAAAAGCAGACGGCACACCGGGATCAATCGGCGCGCCAATGCCGGGCGAGATTTTGCACTTGCCAGTGAAGCTGGGTGACAAAGTTAAAAAGGGCCAGACAATTGCGACTTTGAGGTACAAACAATCAAAAATAATAAAAACAAATGATCAACTCATTTAGTGCAATGAAAATGGAAACAAACGTTCCAGCACCAATGGATGGCGTCATCACCGGAGTCAAGGCCAGCATTGGCCAGAGTCTCAGCAAAGATGATTTGATCATTGAAATTAACTAACCATTTATCACCATATGACTGTTTTGCCTGATCGTATATTTTATGCCTGCCATTATTATGCTTATTTTATATGTTGCGTTATTGAAACTGACAGTTCGGCTTATTATCAGTAAATATTATTTAACTTAACTGTGTTTGTGACGGCAAATAGCGTATCATTTTCAGTAAGTGTGAGTTGTAACAATCGTTTATTTACAGTTTCAAACACTGCGTCTTGTGCAGTTTAGACCAGGCACAAACATTCTCTTGACATCGGCACTTGGCGCGTGTCTTTGGAAAAGGGGTTGCGTCACCCTCGCAGCGCAGAATGAGCTTTGTGCCTGGCGCAAAAGTGCTGCTCCGCTCGCCGCTGCGATCGAATTGAATGCCACGCGAGAGGAGAAACACGGGCGCTTCACATCCCGAGCCCTCCACAGCTGGATCAGGCTCGACTTTTTCGCGGACGTGTTTGCCCTTTTCGATGCGGCGACGTCGTTTGTCCTCTTTTCGTTTTTGTTTCTCGGTGATCTCCATTTCCCAAACCATTGGGTGAACGACGGTCGAATTCGCCAATGTAGTCGTGGTTGTAGTGCTTGGGGTTGTTGTTGTTGTCGTCGTCGTTGTACTTGTCGTGCTTGTCAAAGATGATGTTGTCGATGAGAAAGTTTGAAGCGATTTCACCGTTGTTTCTTCAATTGTTTTTTCCTTCTACTCACTAATGTTGAATATCTCGTAGATGTTTGCACCACTGACCTTATTCTTTTTGTTTTTCTTCTTGGGTCGTTTAGTCGGCTTGCTGGTGATTGATTCGATCCAGTCGTTAAAAAAGTTTTGCTCGTCCTCTTCGTTGCAAAAGAAGGGCTCAACTACATAAGTTTTCATTTTAAGTTTTACGTCGTTCACTACATACCAATAAACTTTGAGACGCCGGTGAAATAGTTTGGATATGGCTTGAAAAGCAGCTGATTGTTGAGTGATGCCCATTTCAGGCAAATTTCATTGCCCCAGTTTACTGAGTTGGACAGTTAGGGTCTTTAACGCAATTTAAGACTTACTGTCAATTTCAGTGAAGGCGGCGTTCCAGTCTTCGTCTGTCGCCCCTATCAACTTTATCCACGTACTATTGCCGTCATAGTTCCACCGTGTCTTCACATTTGTCCAAAACGAGTTCTCCTCCAGTGTCTCGGGCACATTCGCTTCATACTTCATGTCCCATGGCAATCGACCGCGCAGCATACTTGGCTCGCAAAGTTGTAGGCTAAATCGCACAAAATGGAAGAAGCGTCGCTTGGAGCAGGTCTCACGATAGAGCTCAGGAGACTTGACCGGATCGTCCGTGATAAGTCCCCGCGCCCAACTTGATTGATCTGTGCAATCAGGCGCGAACCAGGCGCGGCGGCTCTTGCGCGTATCGCGCGGGAAAGACTCTAGTAACTGAATCTTTGAGTCGGACGCTTGTAGGATCAAATCGGTTAGG
Organism: Oikopleura longicauda; assembly: GCA_004367895.1. NCBI lineage: Eukaryota > Metazoa > Chordata > Appendicularia > Copelata > Oikopleuridae > Oikopleura > Oikopleura longicauda. Next base: position 2,993 of record SCLD01011313.1, read on the forward strand.
CATAGTGCTGAATTGCCGTTCCACTCGATGCTGAGTTTGTGCAGCTCTTCCATTTTAATTTGACCCGGCAACTGGTAAAATTCCGTTTTGATGCCCTCATTCAACTTCACTTTGTGTTCACTGTGTGTTGAGCATTGACGCTCGAATCTAAGTGTCAATTCATTCGACTCGGCCAGGTTATAATGCTCGCACAAGCCGATTTTGAGACTTATAAAGGCCGCCTCTATTGTCGCCAAAAACGCAAAAACTTTTTTCATCTCGCCTTGCTAGTTTAAAGGTCGTTCAAACCTGAAATGGTCGATGCATTTATAGTGAACATACAAGTGTTCCGTGTCACGTTCCACTCGGAGATGAAATTGACAGTGCGAGAAAACACTTCACTTTATTTTCGAACGTTCAAGCCACTGACTGAGTCTCTGCTCAAACTGTGGTACAAGTTTTTTAATGAGTAAGTTCATCAGTTCTGTCAAAGTGGATATTCATCACCTAAAAAAGCCGTGAGCTTATTGTAAAGATTATCCAGTCCTAGTCCGGGGTTTATGTCAGCACCAGTTTCTTCAATGACAACAACGTATTTGTCTTTCAGATTACGCTCGCCATAATTTTGAACGTAAATATAAAAAGCTGAATTGATAAGTTAATATAAAACGAACAAAATGGTGCATAATTTAAGTGTCAAAAATGATACAGGGCTATTAGATAAGTTAAATTAAACTATAAATTATTATAATTTCACTGAAAAAAAATCTCCGAAAAAAATTCTAAAACATTCTGAAACTAAGTCGTTTCATCAGTACCTGTGAAAAACAGAATAACCACCACAAAGTCAACGATAGCCAAAACAAAACTTAAAAATGGCATTTTTTCGTTCCTCTTATTTTTTTTCGCGCTGGCGTTTCTGATTTTGATCAATATTTCTTTCAGCGAGCAGTTCATTGAGTCAGAATAGAATATAGTATAAGTGGCCTTCTGTGGTCGAGTGAGAGAATAAACTTAATAAACTAATAGACTCCGTGTAATCAATCAAACAATAACCGTGTGAAAGTTTATTAGGCAGCGAATAAAGGGTACTCCAATACCATTTTTGCAAATATTTGCCATGTGCTTCAATTTCGCGACATCCCATCGGTCAAATAAATTTCCATGTCTGTGTGTGGTCGACCACTATTGGTCCCTCACTCATCAAACTAAATCAAACAAATATCACCGGCGGCGAGAAGGACGATCCGATCCGGCACAACTCACACACCATTAGTTTTAATTTCGAACAAAAATGACAAAATTGCGAGAGCTACTAGCATTGATGCCGGCCTGTTTGTGCCTCATCCCCGAGAATGTGACAGCACCTGTCATGGAAAACTGCAAATGGAGCCCATGGCTAAACACAGATAATCCAATTCGACGCGACAACTACTCCGACTATGAAGGTTAATAAACTAGATTTTTAATTGATAGTCAACTCAGGCGTACAATCTAGCCGATGATGAACGATTTGAAACAATTACAAAACGCGGTATTGCACTGTGCCGCTCCGAACCAGCGGCCATTCAGGTGAGGGTTATCTTCGGAGAAATAGTCAATAACGTCACAAGTGCTGGGACAATCAACTCTCGGTTGAAGTCCCCAATGGCCCGCTGTGCAATGCGACGGTGGGTTTATACTGTGATTGGCTATGTTCCGACTACTCGATTCGCGTCGCATGTTGCGAGGATGCCGAATTAGATCGCGATATTCGGTTTGACTATGCCGGTGACGAGGACGACAGTACAACGGGTATGTGAGCGTGTGTTCATTATGTCGTCAATAATTAAACATTCACCTAACCAGTGGCAGTGATGACGCCGATTGAAATGACAACGACAAAGCCAGTTCCTTTACTTGCCGGCATGATGGACAGTGCGAGTGTTGCTACAGTTGGTGTATTTTTAATTGCATTGTTGTGTGTTTGATTGAATAAAATGTTACAATTAGTAGCAGTACGTTTTTTCTTCTTTGTTGCTGACAATATAGTAAAAACTTCACATTGAAGCCAGAAAAGTGAGAGAATTAATTCAAGGTCAACTTGAGAGAAATGAATTTTGAATCTGGGCATAGGGTGAAAAAAATCGAGAAATAGGAGAGGTTGACATTGACCAGCGTGTTCGTTTTTTTGTTGTTTAAGTTGAGGTGAGTTCAGTTGTTCGCTTGTTGCAACCATCGATGTTTCATTAGCGCACTCATGGTTAAACGTTGAGAGGGATCCTTTGACAGCATTTTACGCAGCAGACTTGACAAGTCAGTGGACCAGTGTTTCATAAGAGGTACATCTGACGTGGAGCGACGCGACTTTGGCATCAGATTCTCAGGTAGAAGTCGCCCGTTGATTATGTCCTAGACGGTGAGTGGGGTTAAGCGTGTCTAAGATCAGTACGTCACACTCTTACCCGATCGTTATCCCATGGAATGTCACCACTGAGCATGTCGTACAATAAAATACCCAACGACCAGACTGCTAAGCCCTGGGCCGTGTACTGCTTCAGTTGAATCCATTCAGGTGGTGAGTAGACCCGGGTGCCGTCGAACTCATTGTAAACTGTCTCCAACCCTTGGGACGGATCCAAATGAGCTCCCGAGCCGAAGTCAATCAGAAGAAGCTTATCATGCTCCAAATCAACGACAAAGTTTTCGTCTTTGAGATCGCGATGGGCGACTCCGCAACTGCAGTTGAGTTCGTCATCAAACAAATGGGCAATGGGGAAATTTACCTGTGACAGTGCGATACAGCGCTCGTGATTTGCTTGAAGTAGTGTAATGATTTGGCTTCAGTCAGTTGTCCCTTATCCGAAATGAAGTCTAAACTATCGCGTCATCAATCTGCTATCATTCATGTACAGCACTAACCAAAAAAGTCCATATGTTTGGCGGGTCGTTCAAAGATAAGGATAAACTCGTCGGTCTCGTCAAACCACTCCAACAGGGGTATGATATTTGGGTGTAGTGTGACCCGGTTCAATAAGGCAATCTCGATTGAGACCCATTTCTTCGCCATTTGGGACCATTTGGGAATCTGTGCGTAAATCAGACTAATCATCTGCAAATGTAAACCAAGCCAAAATTACCTTTTTCTTTTTAACCGTCTTCAATGCAATTGGTTTTTTGTCGTGTCGCCGCACCCCACTGTAGACTTGGCCAAAGCCGCCGCTCCCGATTAATTGGTCTTTTTTGTAGTTACGCAGTTGCCCGTTGCTCGTTGCCCCCGTTGCCCTATCACCATTATGCTGCTCATCGCTACTGATCGAGCAACTCGAGCCCGTCGAACCGGTCGATGCGGTCGACGTGGTCGGCCGTGGCATTTTATGCATTCGTGTGTGTGTATCGTTTATGTTCGCTCAATTTCACTGACTCTGAATTTTATACTGTGTTATCGCTCTGGAGTCGGGATAAGTGTTCATATAGTAGGTAGGCTCTGGAGTCGGGATAAGTGTTCATATAGTAGGTAGGCTAAACATCAAGAGACAAATGCGTGGCTTGACCCGTTTAGTTGAGAGAGCTGCTGGCCGGGGGCCAATTCTACTCCACTTATGGTTTTTTCTCTCATTTTTCCGGGCCACTCTGAGTTGCTTCGCGTTGAAATGCAGTTTCTAGGTCGATTCTCATAGCTAGAGAACCGATGCCTATTTCCTATTATCATATGATGAGTGATGCTCTGTTATGAAAGTGCGCTGAACTGTGCTCTAAAAATAGAACAATCGTCACGACTTTATAGGGTCTGGTGAAAAAAAATGCCTGATTATTTCTCGATCAAACACAAATGGTCATTTCAGAGTGTTCATACTTTCTTTCTCTCATTCTCTCCCCTGACGATTAAATATTTAACCGTTGTTGAGACACGACCATCTTCATCCCTTTTTCCTTTTCGTCGTCGTCTCTCTCACTGCTCACTGCTCTAGGTCAAAAAGCAAAAATCCGTCAAATAAAGCCACTTATTGAATATGCAAGTGAGTATATCTAAAATCGACGGTGTGTGTGTGTACTCACTCTAAAAACATCCGAATCTTGTTCTAAACTGAAAGAGGGAAAAGCGCGTTCACCCATGAACCAAAGTCGGACGACATTCCCCAATTATGGTACTCGTTGTTGATCTGAATCTATTTTTTGCGCCGCGGCGAATTGGGTTACCCAATTCAAACGTGTCTACGAGATGCCACTCTCTCAATGCTAATGTTACGTTAGGCCCGGAATGTGATAGATATTTGCCAAATGATCCGTTTTCAATCTCTTCTCTTCTCTCTTGTTTTCTATTTGAGCTACTCACGACTTTTTTGTTTTCACTTGAGTCATTGTCAGTTAGAAAGACAAAAAAACTGTTTTTCTGGTCGATTGACGAAAATTTTCCAATGGCATGGAATACGTGCCCGCGGGGCATACTCAAAATCGGACATTTGACGGTGGTAAGCCGATTATAAAACAACGATAGTGACCATATGGAACACATTCTACCCATGTCATGTCGATCCATCATGTACCTCAAGTTCATCAATTAATATGCGCAGTATTAATACATAATACAGATGTGACGGGCTCGTAATGTGCACAACAGCCCAGATGTGTTCTATCCAATGTCCATTTCCAGTTATGTGGTCACACCGCACAGTGTTGACCGCAACCGTCTTGTTGGATGGTGCAAAAAAACGAAGTCGACTTCGACAAAAATCAAAATCAGCGGAACTAAGTCGACTTCGGTTGGCATAATCTCGAATGTGGCGCGTAAGGAATATAGTACTGCTCTTTTTGTGTTGAGCTTGAAATTGAACCAGCATGACAAGGATACGTCATTAGCCAGGCCAAAGACCGAAATCGATTTTGGTTGACGTATGACACTACGCCAAGTTCGACCAAATGCATTGAGTGACACCGGCGCGTACGGAACTCGCTTATACAACGCTTGGCGCATCATTGAACATAAACTTTTGTGTGTTGATAATGATAGTGACTCTCCACCGTTATTGCTTATCATTTTAGTTGATTAATGAGGTGGAGTGAATGATTAATTATGATAATTACAAGCGATAATTCATTTTTGTCGGAGGCACTGATCGGTTTATATTCATGAACACTCTTATCATATCTGCATGTGTACCACTTTAGCTTATCGACAACTAGCGAGGTTATATAGTAATAGATGACCATATGATGTTTAAATAAGTCTTGAGTCGAATAAACTCGGATGTTGATCACATGCCGCAAACGTACCAGTGGCAGACCGCACATCCTAAGCGGGTAATCTAGCATTGAAACTGTTGTCTATAAACGCCAAGTCATTTTTCTTTATATTAAATATTAGCACAGGGTAGTTGTAGCAGTGAAAGCGGTTTCAAGCCTTGATCATGGGCAATCTCAGTATATTAGTCTTATGCATTTTTATGAACTCACTCAATGCACTTCGGTTTCTTTAGCGGGCGGGTTTTAGCCGTGAATCAATTAACAAACTAGCGCCGACGTCATTATGTCAATTATTAAAACCCCCGTTCCTTGCTTGCAACGCCGTTTTTCGTCTGGCCCCTTTCAACTGTCGCTGCTTTAGTATTCTACACTGGTCCCTTACATCAATCACTTCGTTGAGTAAGTCATTTTGATCGTAGTATCGTTTTTTGGTTTCCGTCCAATGCATGCGCTTTGTGTTACGTGTGTCGGCGAATTCGACCTCAAGGCTCACGTCGCGTTCTTTTGACGTTTCCTTGATACTCTTCAAAAATGGCACTTTCAACTGGCGAATGATTAAATGGTCGTGGTATTCTTGTATTGAGCGAAAATACATGTCACACCGCGGGCAATATATCTCATCGGGTGCAAATGTATACGGATACTGGAGCCGGACAGAGCGATCCGACTGAATGGTTTTGATCTCCATTTGCTTAACGAACACTTTAGATTCTCAATGAAGCAACATGTTAAACTTGCCTTGGTGTGCCACGGCTGACACTTCAGTATCCCGCGTCGATTTGGCGAATATAGCACCTCTTGGTTTGAATTCCCGTTCCCATGCGTCAAGTAGTAGCTGTTCTGCGATAGAACCGAGCTGGCCATAACCGATGCACGGCCACTGCGTTTGGCTATTGTACTGCGCGGGATGGTTTGAATACTTGCCAAGTCGGAGAAGCGTACCCGCGAGCCAGATTCTGACACTCTTTGGACACTCTCCCGACCAGATACGAGGCCTGTGGTGACAGATCGTAATTTTTGGAGCATTTTTCAAACATATAAATGTAAACGAAAAAATCAGATCAATCCCGGGACCCACCGAGTCACGCATGGAAGCCATGCGCGATTGACGACCCATTTTGCTTCACCTTCAGGTTTGAAGAGAACTGATGAGAAGTGTGAGATGAAAAATAGTGGACACAGTCTGGTCTAGAATATTAAACACGTTGTCAACACCATGGGACCGGGCAAACACGTATGGGTCAAAGTTAATGGTTAACTCCTTTGATGACTCTAACTGTAGACTTTGTCATGAATCAAAGACAAAAGGCAAATATAACTCACACTTAACGTAGAAGAGAAAAAAGACGTTATGGCCGGTTGGCACGTATTGGAAGCCTTCATAACGAAAGCCGGCGAGGGATCCACGGCTCAAATTTACGAGTATTTTTGGAGTGGTGGACTAGTGTCCATGATCAACAAAACGTTATTTTTGGAGTTTGTTTCGGGTAACTACACACTTTCATAATCGACAGTTTCCTGACTCAAATATGTCTAAATATCGAAGCTGTGGTGTGTGTGTGTATGTCAAACTGTGTTGAAATTTAATTATAGGCGAGTCCACGTGTCCCTCCAAGTTCATCAACCCGTTCTTCTAACCGAAGTCATATCCGAGTGGGACATGAATAAATTATCGTTTTGAAAGCGGAGATAGATCGACCTCTAAAAGATTGAACACATTTTTGAACCACTAATGATAGAATTAGTTGATCATTATGATGCAAAGGCGTATAGATAAGTCAATATAATAAGCGGGGCTAATAAAGTACGATAAAATCATCATATAGCTAGCACTCTCAGACCGGATGCGATAGGATTGCTAAAACATTCTACTTTGGCCAGAGTTCCTCTAGTCGTTGTCGTTTAGAAAGCCGACCGAGTGAGCTATGAATGAATGAGTCGAAATGTGGCACTCAATAAGTATGAACCGAAAAACCTATTCATGGCCTGTTGCTACAAAGTACAAAAACAACCATATTCGCCAAATATTCGCTCCATTTTGACGTAACATGGTTATTATTATCTTCTTTACTTGAACACTCTACCACTCGTGACTTGTCTGAAACACTGTTCGTGACACTGGTACCTCTAAACTCAGACTTATAATAAGCTTGACCCGTTCTAATTCTGGTACGCCGACTGTACGCTAACCAGCTCACAATTGAGCTAAACACAAAAGGTTTAGAAATTATTTTTTTTGAAATTGAACTTCGCTACGAGTCCTCTGGACATAAAAGTCTTTAATTTGTGGTGGCTCTCTTTATTTTTTAAACTTGCGATTAGATCAGTTGGCCCGTAGAATATGCTGACATGAACCAGATTAAGTAATTTTGTGTTGTACATCAAAACTGAGCCGTGACAAAAGCATTCAACATGGGCAGGCAAATTTTACAACACATTCTTTGATTGTTTCAGGTAAAACATTGAAAATACATGCATAAACTGCAAAGTTTTGGATTTTAGACTCTTGTTCCTTGTCTCAATTGTCGACAATACGTTTGGTGGCGATGAGGCGGGTTTAGAATGCGACACGCAAGGAACTGATATAAGAAAGATTAGTACATGATCGGAATGCATGGTACCTGTAAATGATCCGCAGTAATGATGGTCTTGTCAAACTGATCAGTTTGGGCAGTAATAATTACAAATCTTTTATCGGTTCAAAGTGGTCGGTTGCGAGGCCATGTGTCAAAATGCATTTCTTCCAATCGACGTAATTACGTTTTGGGTATGTTATCTTACGTTACGTTATACCACCGTGTCCGTGCAGGCCAAAAATGAAATCATTTCTAAACGGTGAAGAGTCCCTTTGAAATGTCTTTGCCTGATAACCGAATCAGAACGTTGCTTGATTTGATTATTCAAAAGCAAACATGAACTGGCAGGGTGTCGGCCTTATGTGTGCCTTGTCCCCACTTAGCGCATCTCGCAGTCAAGTTCTCACTCTAGTCTTGCCTATATTCGTGAGAGTATTAGCTATACTGAAATCGTTGACAATTCAAACAGTGCGCATTAGAAGAAAAACGGATTTATAATGCCGTAAACAGACAAATAGACACTACATCGTAGTACTCGTGCCGAATAACATTTTAGAACGGACCAAGGCTGATTTGTTGACCATATAAAACAGTGTGGAGAGTTAAAATTAACTCCTTACCACGTCATTAATGATCCAATTTACATTGTCAGGCCGTTCAAATGTTCGCCGTCTGCTTGCCAACAGTTATCTTCATGACATATATGGTACACAAGTTGAAGGCAGTCGAGGATGCACGAAAAGTCAAAGATGAAAAAGAAACACGTCAACGTAAAAAGGCTGAAATGGAGCTAAACGCCGAGGAAGCGTGGCTAAAACAAGCGCGACAAGGCGTTGAGGACGAGGCCGACCACTTCACGGATCAAGTGGCCGAGATTGAGGCCGAGCTACAGGCACTACAGGACGAACGTGACATGCTTGAAGAGATTGCGCAAGTGGAACAGAAACTGAACAAAGAAGGCATCAAGGCCACATCGGCCGTGGACCAGCACGAGTTGACCCCGCCAAAACTCATGCTTGGATATTTTTTCATGGTAAGTGTCAGACCATCATGAGTGTATATTGTTGAACCTCAGAGCTCGACACCATGAGTCCAATGCGTGTGTTTTATATTGAGATCCAAATTGGGCGGAGTGCTCAGAACGCGCTCTGACCGGTTTGTTGTTACCAATCACCACCCGACGTGGCCTTTAGTTTTCGATCGCGTGTATCAACTTGTACCATACCTTTCGTATTTGATGTTTAACGCTACTACTGAGTCGCAAAAAAGTTAATTATGGTTGTTTGGAGCGCCCTGCACTTCCGCACGTCATGATGTGCTGTCCAGCAGGTCAACTCAGTACGGGACACATAATGGCTTTCCGGCGCGTGAATTTTGATACTTTTACCGTTGACACCAATAAAGCTGGCCGACTGGCTACTTTTTATTCAAGAGTCAACAAGGTATTAGACTCCCCAATCACATTAGACTGCAGTGCGGGCTAGGGTTTGTGATGACTGTGCTAACAATGTATTCCCAATAGAGTCTGTCTTCTAAAGAGATAATCACTCAACTCACAATGCATACATCTACTTTAGGTCCTGTTCCGGTCTCTCATCGAAATTGGTTTTCTTTACCTCTACTTCCAAGTCTACATTTTTGATCTGAAAATGCCAAAAACATACATGTGTGGTGCGCGACCATGCCTCAGGAAAGTGGTGTCCGTTGTTCCCATGACTATTAAAAAAGACACAAAAAATCAAATGACCACCCTGTTTAAAAGCCGCACAACGTGTTTCGTCGCCCGATCGAACGAGAAGACTTGGGTGTTGCACATTATGTTTGCCCTAGGATCCTAGTTTTATCGGGTCGCCCCCGCCACACTTCATAACCAGATTATTTTTGTAAGCAGACAATTTGCGACTGATTACGGATCTACCAACGATCTTCTAATGACATTATCCCTATTGTTAACGTCAAAATCGCTGACGTGCAGTTATCAACCCAAACCTGGCCTGAGTTCGCGCAGCGAACTATTCGCTCACTTATTATATAATCACAGTGTAAATGTACCTCTAAGATGCCAGCTACATGTAGCTAACGTGATCGAGATGAGATGTGACCATGTACGTAAAACCATTAGTTACAAGCGATCGAGTCTAAAAAGCCCGAAAATCCAGATTGTGCGTACAAAACAAGTTACCTCAAACCCAACTTTTAACATGAGTAGAACATATCGTAAAGCCTTTTTATGGTTACCCGTATTTATGCTTGATTGCATTACGTTCTAAACTGAGTGTGGTGTGGTTTTATTTGGGGCTACCGTACAACTTGGTATGAAAGCACTCTTCACATTGTCGTGCTCACTGCTGGAGCTGTTCCGTTTGGGCATTGAGAAGCCGTATAAGGCCTTCAAAAACCGCCATAAGGACATTTCAAAGGTAAAGTGAACTTTGTATGAGATTATACTATACTTCTAAATATTATAGAATCCGGAGTACATTCCAGCAAATGCACAAAAACACATTCCCAAATTTGCTGCATGAAGTAATCTGCTTTATACTTTCCTATGCCCACTTCTGAATATAATAAAATGTTCATGAACGAAGCCTACAGCTGATTTGTTTTGAGGTTAAATTTATTTGCATATATGTCGCTGAGAAACGGATAATGTGTTTGTGGTCAGTTTCGTAACGTGAAATGTGCCGTACCTTTTGCTCTCAACCCTAATCCGGAACATGGCGAGCGACAAATGCATGGAAACCCGATTGAAAAATTTGGTGTTACCTCGTCAAACCACATTTCCTGGCAAAAACGGACTGAGGAGTCCATTTCCGCAAAAAGCAAACAAGCAGATTTAAACGGTAGTGGGACTGGATTATTCAATCTCAACCACGTCTCATAAAGATCCGGCCATCACTTTTCTAGCTACTAGTCATGTAGAACACCACCCCAATAGAACACGTTAGAACTTCTGTCCCGGTGTTACAGAGGGCATTGCCATTTACTTAACACTAATTGATATTTGTCTATTTTAGTTGTATCTCACCATACGAACATTGATAACCGAGTTCACTTTTCTAAAAGAGACATCAACATGAAACTATCTCTACCACTGTTGGCGACAGTGGCTGACGTGTCTCATGCAAAACTTGAAGGAATCAGGGTTGTCAGTTAGATTACTTCTCAATTATTGGCTCTCTGACCTCAGGAACTCTACCATTCTACTAATCTTATTTGGCTAAAGTCAACTCATTTTCGTATTAAAATGACAAGAAGATGTTCCTTACGTGTTACAGAATGTGGTAAATCTAGCGACAAATCTCTCTCCTAAAGCGCGTGACGGGCGATTTTGGTTGGATGGCGATGAGACGCGGTTATTGTCGGGTTCAATCCACTACTTTCGCGTCCCCCATCAATACTGGCGCGATCGTCTCTTGAGGTTGAAGGCAACTGGCATGAACATGGTGGAGACGTACACGGCATGGGTAAGTACTAATTTTTGACATCACCCAACAAGGACCGATCCTTCCGATCAGTGGGTATTCTAATTGGTCAAAACACACGTCATTCGAAACTTAGAGAAGCGAATAAGAGAGGGTTGAACATGTATTATGTCATTTGTAATATAAAGTTCGCCTTCCTACACTTGTCCCTCAAGCTTTTTTCAGTTTCAACCCCCTAACTCGAGGTCAAACAATTTGTGCTTGTTGTTTGTTCGGCCTTTGAGACCTGACCCCGTAACATGATTACCAAAAGCAGAAAGTATGATTTAATGCAGTAGTTGCGGTATTTACACATATCATTTGATTTGATGCCATTTGCCAAGCAGTGGGTAATTTACGAAAGTCACGTTTGATAACACGACAACCCAGCGGGAAAAAACTTAATGAACAAACTTAACTTTATTGAGAGCGCGTTCTAAAGTAAATGACCTGACACAGCCTGTTTAAGACAACATGTTAATGCGTGTGATTTGCATTTTACCAAATTCTGGATTTGTAGTCATTGCAACGTTATTTTTGGAATGCGGGGCCAGCTCATGGACCGCCAGGAAGTGGTGTTCGTATATTTTATTGAAGACAAAACAAGATATTATCTTTGGTTGGAAATTGACATTTCAGAATTGTGTAGTGTGTAGCTCGTTTTTCTGCGCAACGTCGTCTCAAGACATATTAAAACCTTATCACAGAGCTGTCCAATATCATTTAGAACGTAACGTCTTTTAGCGGTAATAGTGCGTGATTGTAGAACTGAGCGAGATAAAAACAGCGCCCTGGTCCAACGCCATCGTGAGAAACTTGCCGACTTACTGACTCGACCATAAAAGATAAATTATATCACATCGTGGTGACCACATTTAATTACTCTATTTAGCGCACCATATAGAGTTGAGTGTTAATAGTAAACCGGCCTTGAATTACGATACTCGAATTACGATATCTAGATTGAAACACTTCCAAACTGGCTCGAATTGTATAATGATATTAGGATTAAATGTTCGATAGTCCAGTGGTGAGGCGCGATACCGTGCTCGTTGAGTGTTTGGCCTATACGCAGACTGGTAACGGATTTCTCTGCCGAATCCAAAAAGTTACGATCAGTCGTCTCCTACAACAGGGCGTAGTGCATCAATTTACACCAACTTCGGGATTACGTGATCAAAGATATTCATGCACGTGTCAGTCACTTCTACTTATGAAATAATCGAGGCTTGATTTTAGTGGAAAACTCGAAAAACAAGCTTGATAAGAGTTCAAAACCGTGTAGCCTGATTTTGATAAAAAAACAACGTTGTAGATTTTATGGTTGGTGAGAAGCAGTCGAGCTTGCAATGATTTGAACAGTGATGGTTTGTAATTTAAGGTCGCTTATTGAAATAAACAATCATTATTAGTCGCATAAGTGGCGACCACTCACGTTTTAGTTTGTTCATGCGACTAATATTCGCAAAATGGGGTGGAGTACGCAAACACACGTAGAATATGATGAGGAGCGTCACAAGAGGTGACTCTAACAGAAAGCGCCTGTTCCGTGGCTCAGCTGAATTTTTATAGGATTTTGAGTACACCGCTAAAGGCTTTAAATGACGCTTATGCTTCAAAAAGTAAAAGAAAGGGGCTCGCACTATGAACTGTTATCAAAACAGGCCTAATCCCATCTTAACTTTCGCTTAAATTTGATTAACATTCACTAGTACCAATTGATTCGTTAAATAAATTGAATTTGAACAAACACCTCACCAACCGCCGAACCCTGCTGGTTGTTGACGGCACTCGAATTGGGGATGACCCCTCCTCCCCATACTGGTGCTGCAGAGATTTTCATGCGAATTTCACTGCACAATTTGATTAAAGTATCATTCTATTCTCCCTGCCCCGGGTGGCTCCGGCGTCTGAAAAAAAACGTGATGATGTGAGCATAAAATCCATTTGAACTGGGCAAATATGATAAAATCCGGTTTACTATGCGTCCAGGCGTGGTACTAAACGTAAAATAGAAGGCCTGGTTTGACTCTACGCACCGCACTACCAACATAAATATTATTCGCCACAGCAGTCATAGTCATCATGTCTACGATGGAATTTAGGCTGAAAATCTCATTGATTATTCCAGTGTGAATAAGTGCACACATGGGCAAGATATATTGACTTTCATCGAATCCCCAGTTCATCCCAGGACCGGAAGGATGACCACGGGAAAGTGCATGTTTACCTTTGATCATCCCTACAAAATGAGAAGAAGGGGGCATTTACTAATTGTCAGTTTCTAGGCCAAAATCGGCATCTAAACAAAATTAACCTTCGTACGAGACGAATCATTTCCATAAGTAGCCAAACACTGACCAAATAGACCCACTTGATTTTTCAATTGATTTGACTTCAACCTGTTGAAATTCGAATGTTTCATAATTCCGGTCTATCACGCGGTTTCCCGAGCCACGTATCACGTTATGGTGTTCACTATGACTCCCAAACGAGAGAGTGCCACAAACTGCAGACGGACCAATCCAACCAATGTTATTGGTCAAATAGGACGTTCTAATGAGCAGACAAACACTGTATGCGCATTAGAAACGACACACCCGGTACATTTGCGGCCATGGCCATTTTTAATGCCATAACTGATCAGACGGAACTTAATTTAATCAGAAAGACGCGCACTCGCGCCTAGACTGAACCTATTTGGCCCAAATCAATGTGGTACAGGTTTAATGCCCATCGATACGGTCACAGTGGCCGAGCTATGGATTGATAACCTCTCTGATCTCTTGTGTCATAACGAGGAAGTGGTTTGTGATTTTACAATCTTTAGATATGATCAAAAATTAGACGCCCAGTTGTAGATGATGGAAGTCGGGGAATTTTTAATGACGCTATTGAACGACTAAAACTTTACTGGGTCGTGTCCTGGGAACATGTCCGTGAGACTTGCAACACACACACTATTAGTCAAGTGGAAGTCATGAACCGGTCTGTGTTGCCGTTTTTACAACATCTGTACAACAACAACGCACAACTACACCCGTGAACAATTTCGGGTTCAAAATTTGAACTTCAGATGCAAGACAAGAGATACACATTTTTTGGCGTGTTTTCGTCGTTTTATTTCTGTCTTGGCATTTCAGACCAAAAACAGCGTGAGCAGCTTTATATAAAGGTTATCTTTGTCAGAATGAGAATTTCATAAATAACGGCTCGCGGCTCAATTGCATTGTGAATGACTGTCATTTGTTCAAATGGCGTCAAAACACATCTTACTAATTAATCAAGATTTCGAATTCAGCAGTTTTCGTCTCTTTGGATTGAATCATAAATCAATTGTTGGTTCGCGGCTTGACACTGGACTTTATTGCGCTTCATTTTTTGCCCGAGGCGGAGTTAGCACCACTGCCGAAGCAGTAATAGCCTCGGTGAAGGTTCAGGGTCGGGTCAAGCTATTTCTACCTCTCGTCAATTTTCACAAGCTAGCCACTTGTTGAATCGTGTGAGTATAGATGAGTCCGCTGCAGTAATTTTGAGCTTTAGAAGGTCAAAATTCGCATACAAACAGACACTGTACCACACGATCAAGTGGTAGCGGAAAGCTGAAAATTGATGTCGAAGTGGCTATTTATAAAAACGTAGTAGAAAACTGTTTTATGGAAATTATAGAGAAAGGGAGTTTTCACTTTGAGGTTCTCACCCTCGAAAATAACGTGGCACTTCCAAAAAAGAGAAAAAAGTAGTCAGACTATACAAGTTCAGTACTCAATTCGCGTAGAATCACTTATCGTGATAAAATTTGACAATGAGCTTTAATTTCGACGGTCCCTCCGGTCAATGTAATAGTAGTGCATGGCCATGTGGTTACAAATCTTGCATCAACCGTCTAGTATTTAGAGGCTGAATTGACCAGCTGACCAAGGAGCAAAATTTGAGTTCAAAAACCAGACTCCGGCGGCTGGATGGTTTCTCGCACACTTTTATCAAGTGTTTTAAAAAAGCCGCAAGCAAATTAGTTTCTTCATGTTAATTTTCGGTTATTTTAGAGCTGGCCTCAAATTTTGGGGCATTGTAATGTGAAAAACACTCGCTGACATGAATGGCGCGGTTTATCACCGCGTCGCCAGACGGTGATTTCGACTTTTGCCACGGACCGTACGGGAGTATTTGTAATACTATAAAAAGATATAAATTAGGCCCAAAAGTGGATGCCTTTTGTGAAATGGTTTTCGTTTCTTATCGAAACATTTTTTGGGTTTTGATTTGGTTTATGAAAAATGACCGTTATTGCATGATCATTTTCCGTGAGTTGAAATCGTTTTGAAATTTTAGATACAAAAGGGTACTTGGTCTAGAAAAGTAGGCGGTCTTGGACCTGGTAAGTGCAAAATTTACAAATTATTTTGACTCGGTAATGGTCGTATCGAGAGTCAATGGTAATGAGAGACAATTAAAGTGACCTATTAGAGGACACTTTGGTCAAATATGGGAACATGCGCATCATGATGAATTGATTTAAGCATCGATGCCCAAATCCTCCCAGAATTGCTCATGTTTGTGATGGTTCTTCTTGCCGGTCTCTTCATTTACGGTTGAAACAGGGAAGACGCGTTTCCATTTCAATGCCGTGACTTTGTCTTCCAAGGTCTCGTCATGCTTCATGCCTGATTTCAAGCGTTTCACCAAAACAGAGTAGTGT
>SCLD01011424.1:0-18930 GCA_004367895.1 Oikopleura longicauda
CTTACGTATAAGCGTTTTATGCACGTTTCTAGCCACGGTGGCACAATGTGGTCCAAAACACTTTATACGGATAATCTAACTGATACTTACAATTGATGTTAAAAAGTAAGTTGGTTGTTAAATTTGGGATTATACTGTGCTTGATTGATGATAAGAACGGTTCCTCTCATTTTTAGTCTATTTTTTGTTCTATACGTGTGCGGCTACGTAATAAAAATGTAAAGGAATTTAGTATCAACATATTGTAACATCATCGAAACCAGCTCAACAAAGTGTTTGAACCTTCCGTGATCTAAGCCAAATGCGAAGACGCAGACTTCTCCAGAAATGGGACACACCCATTTTCCCAAAATTTTCTCCGAAATGTAACGGAGGGGAAAATATATATCCGTTAAGATACAGATGGTCATCAAAGTGACCACCACCGCCCAGTTCAGTCATGGCTTACTGACTCAGTCCCAAACCAATTAATGTTTGTTGTCTAAATTCTCAGTTTGGTGCCGACGATGGTGGCTACACTCGCATATTAATATTCAACGTTAATTTGAAGAACGCTTTCAAAAATGTTTCGACACGGGTTGAACGTCGTTTCGTGTTAAACACTGCCACAATTAGTAATTAAACATCGACTTATGTCCAATATTTCATTCGACATAAGTTAAAATTAGGTCTTAAGGACCCCAATGTCGACTTGAAAACAGGTTCTACAGGGGTACAGGGGTAGTATGTAGGGCCCCCACAAGGGGCATGTAGTCAGTATTTACGATATGTTCGTCAATTTTTTTTTTAAATTACCGCTGTACTTCTCTGGTCAGAAAAACGTCCGTTTTCATAATCCGTTTTTATAATCCGTTTTCATACTTCGTGTACTTACTAGAACTGTAACTTGAGCCAAACATGAGTTCTATTCCAAGACAATCGAAGTGGCTAAATTAAAGTACGCGCATCGGAGCATCATTTGGAAATGACAAACAGAGACCACTTGCTATGTCTGTTTCAAAAAAGTCGTTTCAAATTGACGTGGGGGTCCTTAAGCTTGATAAAGGCTGAATTTGCGCAACACAAGATGCCGATCTAACCGCATTATAAGCTTATCAGTACCAGGTCTAGACTTCCAATTCTGGTGATTTTCATAAGCGATAAACTAGAAAATAATCATATCTACACCATGATCTAAGTGAAACAGGCGCATAAGCTAGAATGTATCTAAAAACCAAGGATTCTTTTTAGTGAGCACCAGTAACATCAAAATGACATGGCACACCCCCGTTATGCTGAGTTGATTATAACAAACGCGCGCGGTATTTGTGTGACAGGTCCAGGTCAAAATATTTTTATTTTCGCACTCGGGTAAATAACGCGCTGACCGTTAAAAAACGTCTAAATGATGACGATACTGTTTGTTTGCATCCGAGTTAAAAATTAAAAGTGAGAAAACGGTACTAAGAGGTTATTTTTACTTTGATGGATCAAAACGGCGGAAGGATTCATTCATGTTCATGTTTTGTGTCACCCAACATGAACCACAAGTCCGGCCCCCGGTTCTGATGCAATTATGACTGTAAACATAATCCGCAATGTTCCTATAATAGATGCGAACCGTTTCAACATCATGTCATCTGTATCCCCGCGTGGAAAAAGTTCCACTTATGACAACGTCATTCAACTGTATGACGTCAAGCCTCAATTTTTTATTAATTGTGACTATAAACACCCAGTAGGGGTCACAAAGTAAGAAGTATCTCGTTTAACTAACAACATTTATAATTCAATACCTGGTGACATTCGAATGTACGCTTTACTTTTGATGATTGTAGCCCGGTCTGATCAGTATTTTCTCTCAAAATACACTGATTCCAACACGACCTTCAAATAGAAGGTGCAATAAAATGCAACTTTTTTCCGACTCGACATAATCATATGACGTTACGAAACCTCAATAATTGTGATACTCAGTAACTGAATTGTCACTACAAACATCTGGACGTAATGGAAAAATTGTAATTATTGAACCGTGTAACTAAATATTACTAAGTTATCATTTGATTTCGCCTGGCATTTACGTATCGTTTACTGCGATAAGTATTGCAAAATTTATTCCCACTGGTATTATATCGACAACATTTGATTTGATTTGAAATGACTGACATTCTAATCTTATCGTCTTCAGTTCTAATGTCATCTTCAGCCAATGTCAAGGGACAAAACGAACGCTCTGCTTTCGACTCTACCCAATATTGATCGGTGTCATCGTTGGCATTATCTTCTGTCTCATCTTCACCGCTGCTGACGTCTTCCCGCCTGGCGATGCCTCGCGTACTGATAGCGAACGAACCAAGGTTTATGTGCTTTCATCGACTCAGCGGTGACCAGAAACTGGCAGTAAATTTAAAAAACATACTGCGGTCATACAGAATTAACATATTTTACGTTCCTCACGCGTCTATGTAATTGATCTCCCTATGAGAAGAAAAATATTTGTCACATACTAGCGGCTTTCTCGGCTGCAGATAACCTCCGGTCAATGATTAAATTCGTTACGAAATTAAACTATTATAGTGACTATAATTGCTAAATAATCTTTATCAGTGGTAAATATAATCACATAATGAAAGGGCATTCAAAATGCACCGTGGATTTTCTTCCCTTACCCGGGTCAATGGGGCGCGATTCAATTCCGCGCCGCGGCCATAGTCGGCATGGTAACAGGTAAATGTGACGTCAGATCTGGTTCAAGGGTGCAAACCATGTACGACCACAGCGTTAAGATTACCTCGAAATTGGAACATTACCACGTCCGCCTAAAACAATTGTAACGTAACATTAGTATTGCGGTTTCCGAGAAGCTGTACAATTTACCCATAACATGAATGTCCAAAAATAATTTCATTCCACTTTTAAGGAGTACTGGCGTCAATTATCGAGTCAATTGGCGACTACTTTGCCGCCGCTCGAATAGGAACTCGGTTCGAAATGAGACGTTTTCTTGTATAGACATTCGAAACGTTTAAACGTGGCCCTTTCAAGCCCAAAAATAATATCAATTTGGCGCAAATGCACTGTCCAAATATAGTCAGTCCAAACACGCGATCAAACGGCAAGTTGATTTGGTTTCGCGTTTTCCGCGATCGTACTCAAGTACGACTATATGTGGACATGACTGGGTACTCCGTGTCGCACACTTTAGTGAACGTGGCATTTTTTCTTGATCGCATCGAAACACGGTTACTTAAGAAAATATTTATCGACGCTTCTAAAATAGCAGCAATTATTGTTTGCTGAGCCCTGCCATTTCAGACTTGAATATTCAGGATTTACCCCATGTATAAACGTAACTTTTTAACCTCTGCGTTGACCGATTAAAAAGTCGCCGCACCGCCAATCCCACGTGATGCCATCAACCGTGGGATTATGTTCGAGGGGCTCGGTTGCCTCTGGGCCTCGCTGATTGGCGCTGGCGTTGGCGTCACATCCTACTCGGGCAATATTGGCGCACTTGGCGTCACCAAGAATGGCTCGCCACGCATAATGATAATGGCATCGGTGATGTTACTCGTGTTTGGTACGTTATCGGATCATTGAGTAACATTTAAATACGACACTTTTTTCGATAAGCGTAAACGCTGTGTAGTGGCTCACCTTTAAATCCCGTTCTAAATTCGATTAGAATAATCATACAAACGATATTTTCACAGCGGAATCGGGGCCGTCGAAACTAAACTCGACATGGCACCCCCTCGATGCGGTTTAATATATCGAAATAATATCTTATGCCAGATTTGTCTCCCATTTTTCCGTGGCCGCCGTTGTTCGACCGCTAAAAGATTTGGAAGTTCAGACGCAACTCGGCAACTGTGATGGGACTGAAGTTCATACGGGTTCTCAGCACAGATAATTCCACAAGCGTTGTTCTAGTTGCCGTTCTATTCTAACTCTGGTAATAGTGCAATAAAACCATAGGAAATGATGTTGGTGAAGACCGCATCTTATCCGCCGCATCTAAACCATAGTAACAACCGCGAGCTTACCGTTAAGACACTAGAAGGTCAACGTTTTGTGTTCAATAACTGTCTATTAAAAGTTGAACGATAGGGTTGACGTAACCCAAATAGTTTAAACAATAGTTACTAAATAGAGCGACATTACTCAAGTTGAGCGACATCTAATATCGACCTGATGTATAAGAATCGATTAACTGCTCGTCAAGTTGTCATGCTTTATGATTGATCAGTGGGAATGTAGTTCATCGCCGACCCTTAATGAAATTGTCAATTTCAAATAGATAACCTTCAATTAATAATGGAATGACTTATGAACTTCTCGGTATTTCATGTAAGTGCTAGTTCATTATTTATGTCATGTGAATTCATTTACTAGCAATGGCAACGCGACTTCTGTTTCTTTAAAGCGGTCGAAAATAAGTTTGGTGCATAATCCGAGTTGATTATTTACTCCACTTGAGGTCACTGACTCAGTTTGAGTTGGAAGTCCCAGTCCCCTATTTATTTTAAACTCTTTAATTTTAAACTCAATCTCAAGCCAAGTCGAGGTTGTCAAAAAGTGTCATGAACATGTTTAGTCATGCAACTGATGTCAGCTAGACTCTATAGAGAGATATTCTAGCACACATAATGTTGATAATGTTGAATTTCAAGTACCTATGCGTCAACCCATAACACTTTGTGTGCTAATTCATGAATAATTTTTTAACCGAACTTATGAACTCAATAAGTTGAACATTTTGAGGGAGTGATGAACCACAACAGGCACTTGTTTTAACAAAGGGTTATTCTCGTCAACAGATGTTTCAGAAGCCTCGCCCCATAATCAACGTTCCTTCTGAACAGTTCAAAATTCATCCATCTTTCATAAAGGGTTAGCCAGCACTTCTAAAGTATTTGAACATGCCCTTAGATGGAAATCTCTTGCCTTAGATAGTGCTCGGAGCTGTGTGAACTACGGTTTCTGTATAGATTAAACTGCTTCACTTTCAAACAGACTAATCACGCGTTCATCCGGTCAGTTGGCCTTGCATTTTTGTGCAATGAATATATGTAGAATAAACTTATATGCACCTAAATGCTGGGCACTGTTCTGCGGAAGGGCTTAGTCGACGTTGCAAACACTGTGTTTTATTCGTGTTTAGAGTGAGTTTACATTCTGAGTTGGAGTGAGTAAAACTCTCACTGACGTCGTTATATTCAGGACACCTTTACAACAAAAAACTTAAGGGAATCTATTTTTGGTCTGCATAAACATGAATAGTCCAAAAACAGCCGGAAATTATGTCAAAATAAGGCCAATGGGGACACGTAAATCAAATACCTTACTAACGTTGTATGTGAATGTATGTGAACTTCGGAAAACTTAAGTTAACGGTCAATCCGCTTTAGTCAACGTCAATGGCGTCACCAAAAACTGTGGAGCCGGAATTTACTTATCTACTAGTAGCTATCGTGGGGTACCACGTAATTAAAATATGTGTTGTCTGGAAACATGACGTTGAAAACAGTTCGAATCACTGTTGCATAGTTTAGTTCATTGTCAACCCGCATTAGTCAATTTCTTTGACTCGTGATAACTGTACTTATTCACCAACCAAGGGTCAATGAACTCTGATTTAGGCATCTCGCCCAAAATTGGCGCGTGCTTGCTGTGGATCCCGCGACCTGTTATTGGCGGCGTTTTCGCCGTCATGTGCTCACTACCAACTGCAGTTGGCATTTCAACGCTACAATATGCGAATCTCAACTCATCGCGCAATCAATTTGTCATTGGCTTCGCCCTCTTCATGTCCTTCATTTTGCCCGGATTCATGGAACGAAAACCAGATGCAATTCAAACGAACAGTGACGCCTTCAATGAGTTGTCAAGTGTGCTATTAAGTACAAATATGTTTGTCGGTGGCCTCTTCGCCGTTTTGTTGGACAATTTACTGCCTGGCACGCCCGAGGAGCGCGGCCTGACAAGTTGGCGAACACAGGCCGAGGGTGACGATGAAAGTGTGGTTAATCAAGTTTACGGTGCGCCATTTGTCCGGTTCAATCGTGTGTTAAAGGGTGTTGTTTGATTGGTACTAGCTGGAGCAAGCTCGGGGTCACTTTTTTATTGTGCACTTTATTTCTAATCGCGACAGCCGAGTGACGTCACATCTGGGCTTATGAAGGTTTATTGACGAAATAGTTTAATGGATCATGCACATTATGCCCCAAAACGCTGCTGCGTTTGATGGCGCATTGTTTACATTTAGATACTGCTGGCCGATTTCATGTTACCATGTTGTATGCTAAATACCATCGCCACCCGCACAATGCGCATTAGTAGCTACACTTTGTAGTGGCAAAGGTCATGCGCTTCTAACATGTTGCTATAGTTGGATTGATAACGTTGCTTGGTGAATAACTGGTTAGAAATAGCTAGAACAACAAATTAGATCATTGTGACTGGGTCGAACATTTACTAGGCCGTTTTTTTCTGGAATTTTCGCCATAACATTAATTTTAGACTCTAGTATTGGTGGTACATCATTGCGTAATCTATCGCCAACAACAATGTTCCTGAGGTCATGTTCATTTAGTAAGTTAGATCGATCAAATAACACCCCGCTCCAACTAGCGATTACCATTTATGCCCAACTTTCGCAATGGGGTTACACAAGCGAATGGAAAAGTGGAGCCAACGTTGGAGGAAGCCGATTTATAATTACAGTTCAATGTTTCACGCCAATGAAGTGGTTGATATTAAAATACGTTCCATGCGAGCATTGTCACTGCGTTGTTGATTCAATTCCACTTCTTCTTCACTTGTCTTCAATGTGCCAATAACGGCGCCAACTCGTGTCATGATAATCATTAGAAACAGCATAATGGTCAGGGTCACGCCAATAATTAATGGTAATGCCTGAGTGTATGTTCGACTGAGTTCAACTTTTTTTGTGCTGCAACCTTGGTTTATCCCGGTATAATCTGTTGTCAACAGGTTAAAAGTGACCGCATAAAAATCAAGGCGAAGTTAAAACAGTGCTGACGTAACGGATTAATTATTACTGTATAAATCATGCTTCTGATATGCCAACTGTTTCGCATGGACCTTATCTAAAATAACACATATACACTGCGACGGTACTGTATACCATGAATCAAAAAAACGTATCTTGGACGTGATAAACTATGGTTTAACCGTATAAATTATATGCATTATAGGCATATTACAGTGGTTCTGGAATCTTTTTTTCACATGGTTTTGTAAAAAGTGGTAGGTCACGTGACGTTCTCCGGGATTCGTTTTTCACTAGTGAAAAACTATTTAATTTTGGGAAAACTGTCAGATCGCCGGTCATTTTGACCGGAAAAACTTTTTGAGGTTGAAATCGGAAACTAGAGGGTCGATTATACATGTATTATATCATATAATTTATATGTATTACATGTTTTATATGCACTTTATGTGCATATTATGTGCCTTATACACCTGATGGTATACAGTACATAAGCAGGTTTAGAAAAGTAAGTTTCTCATATAAATTATATGATATAATACAAGGTTACGATAGTTCAAAAGCGAAATGCTAGCGTAGTTGAAATTCCACGTGACGTCGTGGGTTTTTTAAAAATTGTTGAGGTTCGACGCTCCCCCCTTAAAGTGATCTAAAATGAATTTGAAGTATGCTTGCATTACATTTTAACGTTTAAAGAACAAACAATCCTTTGGGCTTGTTTCAATCAGTTTCCCTGCCAACGCTGGAATAATCATTGAGCCAAGTGATGCGCCAAGACTTAAATAACCCGCAATATTGCCCGTCAATTGAACGTACTGAGCCGCATAGGTGAAGGATGTTGGATAAGTTGATGCCAATCCGGCACTGAGTAGGCCTAAGGAACAGAAATTGCTTTACCCACTTGTAACAAGTCGCTTAGACATACCAATTGCCGCCCAGATAATACTGACTTGGTCAAAGGAGTACATAACCGCGGACGAAACAATGCAAATGATCACATTGATAAACAGTATGGCTCGCGGGGCGATGAACTGCGCTTGAAAGACAGCAGTGGATCGGAAAATACAAAACAAAATCCAGAACGTAGTCAACAGTGAGCTTGATGCATTTATGTCCAAATCCAACACCAGCTGACCATATGAATAAAGTAGTTGATGCATTGTCACCTCGAGTCCAATGTAACAGAGGACGAACATAAATAGTAAACCGACGAAAAACTTCTGACCGCTAGACAATTTTGCTGATTCTTTCTTTGCTTATTATGGGTTATGTGCGTGACTCAATTTAACGCTTGATTTCAGCGTTAGAAAGTTCGTTATAAAACCCATTCCTTGAACTGGTCGTGTGAAGGGTTCGTTTTTCATCAGCCAGTGCACGGTGGCGATTATGCCAAATACCGCAAGGATAATAGTGACATAAAAATTGAGTATAACCAGAGAGTCAGCTTTTGGGTTGGGCTTCAGGGTTGTGGTTAAAGTCAACATGTGACATTACTTTGTGACATTGTGTCTTAATCATGATGTTTCACGAACTTAAGGTTTCTACGTGGAAGTGAATATAGTCACGCAGTCTGCGGTTTCAGGAAGATGTACCGGGTTATAATAAATCGATTGTTACAACTTCGCAAATCTAGTAATTTTAAAGTTATAAAGCCATTCCTTTAGTCGCCACATGACGTGGGACGTCAATCGTTCCGTTTGTGCCAATTGTGACATTAATTCCTTGATCGTAAATACCGAGAAAGGGCCGCGTGATAAAAGTCGAGAGGACTCCGCCCAGTGCGAAGAAGCCATACAGCGCCTGGACAGCTGACTGTTGATACTTTTTGACACTATCGCCATGCTTCAGGAAAGGGCTTCAATTTACTTACGTGAGCGAAAGTAACTTTTTTCACGAACACTCGATAAAAAGACCTTAACTCTATTTTAAACTGGATGATATCAGAGTTTGCAATCAAAACTACGATAAGCTAAAGCCCGAACTGCCCATAGTTCGAACATGCGAACTGTTCCGTATAAAGTAATGGCCGTGTGACAGAAGCCATTCAACGCCACCAATGCCGACAGCGCATAAAGATGAGTGACGAGTGGAATGGCGATTACTGAGGCGCAGTGAAATGCTAAAAACAAATTTGAAGGTGTTACTCGCTCAAGGTCTAAATCGCAATAAACCTATCAGGAGGGCGACACAGACTTTGTAGTTGACGCGATACGATAACCATGAGCCGATCCAAACGCCCAAACATGCACCGACTGCCCGTAAAAAGAACACGGCGCTGTACTCCTATAACCAGTGTTGGAGCATTATGCACATTAAGCCGAATTAAATGATACTCTAAAGCTCTTTATTGCTCCAACCTTTAATGTGACACCCACGTGGAACGCCAAGTCAGGGGTTTCGGGACCCAGCATTGCTTAATGCAGGGATTGCATAATACTTTTTTTTACTACACTGAGAAAATTTTAGGATTTCGCTGCACACGCTAATTGAGCCTTTGAATGTAAATAAACTATCGTTAAAACATACTCTCGTCACACATGCAACCAAACGCACATAATGTTGCTGTAACCCAATTATAATAAGAAGTAAGGCGTGTCATGGCCGCAATTCAGAAAACAAAAAATAAAGTTGATTAGTTAGAGAGTTTAAGTTGATTAAAGTACAAACTTTATTTGAAAGTCATCCTTGCACTTTACGTCGCAAGTCTCGTGCGTCTAATTGGACATATTAATTCAATATTTTCTCAAAGTCGACTCTTAGGGATGGATCAAGTACTCGAGTAGTCTGCCGTGGCAGTGACTTTGTTTAATTTTTGATTCTATGAGAGAATTCAAATTAGATAATTACTTCGTGTTTATTATAGAATATGAGAAAACGCCAGTAACGGATAACGCAATTGTAATGCAGCACATCATATTAATGCGATTCTTGACTCGTTTTAAAAGTTCGCATTTTAACTTCATGGTCAGCTTATAATGTCAACAAACTGCACAACGTTCTGTCATCTTTCTGACACCCTTCTAAAGTTTAAAATTCAATGTCACTTTGAGCCATATTGTTACATGCCCTGAATGATTTAGGCTGAATGTTATCCCTCATAATCTGTCACATAAGAGGTCTTCTAAAGTGCTTTAATGGCAATGTTGTCAGTTAGTTACTAGTAACTGAGTAGAGTTAAGGCCCCTGCAACGAAACGTGACGACACGATTTTAAGCTTGATATGCTATCGTACACTAAATCATAAACAAGGCGTTCCACAATTCTTAATACGCTTTTGTGGAACTCATGGTACTCTCTTTCACGATACGGTCATTTAATAGCCGATTTTAGATGTCCAAGCTAATTATGTTTAAAAATGCAAAGTTTGCAATCACAACTCAATTCCCATATCTGACACCGTCAGACTTATTCATCGGTGAACAAAAGGGACGTGTAAGGCGTTGTAAGGTCCTTGTATGGACCATGTTCACCCAAAACACGCTTTCGTTTTGTAAGTTTAGAAAGCAAATTAAATTATATCACAGTTGTACGGAATTATACTGTAGTTTTTAACCCAGACTTATTTATAAATGCGCCCTGTGGACGCCAGTCTATGATCTGGAGTTTGACTTAGACACCAGGTTTGATTTCCGTTTAGAAAACGAATTGTCACGAGAGGTTGGTGCGGTCTATAAATGATACTGTTCTATGCGGTCAACCGATTTACTTGACTTGATTTTCACTACGGCTTAGTCTATGTTTTTGTTCGGATTCTAATCCACTTGACAAGGTCACGTACTTGAGTAGTTCATTCGAGTCGAACAGTAACCCAAAAACGGAGCAGCGTCATAATGCTCAACAGTCATAAACTTCATAACGTACCATGTAATGTAATCCCTCAATTTATGAACCGTTGTGAGCTGTATCTCCTGTCAACGCAACCTGTCTTGATCATGTTGAGCACTACGACTAAAGACGTTTCAAGTGAAGTATTTTGCAATCCCGCGCGTGTCAATAATGAATCCACATAACAAAAACTGGCCATAAATCTCGCAGCATTCAATGTGACGGCTTTTCATCTCTAATATCGTTATCACTGATGTTTTAATTGCACTTTGAGGTGTTGCACACAAAAAGTATTAAGACGCCAGACAATGGCTGCAATACTCGGGCCCTCAACACACAATGGTCACATGTTCACACTGGCGACATTCTAGACCTCTTAATGTCTGACAGTATGATAATTGACGTTGACTGGAACTCAAAGGACATCGACGCGATACATCAACCCCGAAATGATTAGTCACGACTTGACGCAATCTTGAATCGTACAAAACCTCACTGAAGGAAACTAGTGGCATCGCGATAATAGTACACTTTATATAAGTGCGTGTAATTTTTGGGCGGCGTACTAGTCATTGGCAATTATACTGTGGTTCACTCTCTGTTTCGCAATTCCGTTTTAGGCATTTTTAATGCCGCATTCGAAGCATTCACCAAACACACTGGGCATGTTCTAAATTGATCTTCTGTATTTTATCACTTTATACGACGGGGCAAAAGCTCAACCGATCTAACAGAGTAAACATTTCTGGATAGTACATATGCTCGTTAAGTCGTGGCGTTTGCTCCACACACGCGACATTGTTCCCTTCCAGTTCACATTTCTCCGTCAGCACGTCCATTGTGTCCGTTTGCTTGCCGCCCGCAATTAAAAAGTGGCCCGACATGAAGACCGCGCCATGGGCCCAGCGTCCTTTGTTCATCTCACCACTCGCCGTCCACTTGTTCTCGATTGCATCGAATCGGGCAATGGTAGATATTGCGTCATTGAAAGTTGTCGACCAGCCGCCAATAATATAGAATGTGAAGGGCGACCCAACATTTAGAACGGGCGCGAGTGAGACTGATTGGTGAAAGGGATACGTGGCAACCGATGACCATGTGCCGCTCTCCTCGCCCATCACTTCAGCCAGGGCATGATCGCCGTACGAACCAACGGCGAGTAACATTTCAGACGAGGCGGCTATGCGAATGCGACGATGCTCGAATTGGGATGGCTCGGCGTCGCTCCAGTTGATTGCGTCAGTTGGATTGTCTGACATTGAGCACCAGTTGAACGCAGCGTTCATTTCATCGAAGCAAAGTGTAACTAGGAAGTCGTAGTGTTATGTAACCACATTAATTAAAGATTTTCATCTGTTGACACAAAGTAAGCGGAACTTCGTTACTTTCTTAAAGTACACGGTAGCTACTTTAGTTTCTTGAACAGCTATTATGCTTTGGGTCAGAAACGTTTAGAAGTTTCATCTCCAATTGTTCTTTTTTAATTTCGGTACGCTGCTTATTTTGCAACCACAATTTTGTGACTCTAAGAGTTGCGCAATATGGTGAATTGAGTTAGCGTAGTAGTAGCAGTAAGCGTAATCTATCCAGCATAATCTAATAACATGATTTACAATTTACCTCGCGCGCCGGTATTGGCACAGGCGCCATAGAAAAAGTCAAACTCAAGCGTGCCAAGCCGTTTGACGCGACACTCATCAACACGACTGATTTGTCGCGGCTCATTGTACCCACCGAAAATGAGCATGTCACCGGCGAACAGGACCGAACATGAGCCAAATGCCTCTGTGCCCGATTCATACGCAAAATCAAGTTCGTAGTTGTAGCCCGCGTCAAGTCCGACAATGACCGGTTGATTCGGCACTTCGGCCGGGTACGTGTTGAGAATGAGCGCATCCTCATAGACTGGGCATTCGTAGTCGGGACAGGGGCACCCGTCTGGGCAGCCTTCCTGACATGGACACTGGGCCAGATTCTGCACATACTCGCGATTGCATGTTGATAAGCATTGGGGATCATTGTTACAAGAAATCACACAATCTTAAAGTTTATTTTCTGTTGAACTATTGTAGTTTGAATTTCACCTTGATAAGCATTCGTGACGGTCCCTTCGCAGAGTTGATAGTCTGGATTCTCTTCTGGCGTGGCGCAGATGTCACCATTGCACAGAGCAATAACTGTTGCGGTGGTAAACTTCATTTTCATTGACCTCGTGGAAGTGTAACACATTATGAATTGACAGGCCAAATCAACATAATGAATCGTTCTCATCATATTCAAAACAGTGGCACGTTAGTGTGGATTGAAATACACCAGACCCCTGCACTGATCATGACATTAGACTTTTTGAAAAACGATGTGGAGGCTACATGTTGAAAGTTTTGACTTGACCCACCGCCATGGAAAACTCAAGGTTCGCGCAAAAAAAATACACCGCGAGAGGAGAAACCGTGGTTTAAAATTTACAAACTGTTGAACTTTAAGAAACATTAACTGTTTGTTTCCCCTTTTCCACTTTTAGGTACGTAGATACTTAGGTACTTGGGCTCCATCATATTACTACACGTCATACTCTATGCAAAATAAGTTCAGAGAACTCGATTCATTAAACACTTTAAATTCTTAAACTCTAGACCCATAGCAGTGAAGAAATACACCGCGGGAGGAGAAACCGTGGTTTAACGCACAAACTGTTGAGTTTTAAGAAACAAGTGACCTAAGGAAACAGTAACCGTTTGTTTCCCCTTTTCCACTTTCCACTCGTCAGACTGGATTTTTTGATGTGACCATCGTTTTCACAACGTCAAACTACCAAAGGACTCCATGTTTGGGCGAGTTTTATGCAACAAGGCAAATTTTAATTTTTTACTGGCTGTATGATTGTACCTAGATATAAAGTAGACATAATTTAGGCACTTTTGCTAGCACATCAGTGCATTATTTCCATTTATCTATTTGTCAACCATCCTGTTAAAACACCACGAATTTTAATCTTATCGAATATTATGCTTCTTATCATAAGAATCCGATGTGTTGTTCTTGTTGTATTGACAAATTTCATTTTCATTGGCCTGATCGTAGTGCACTAATAATGAGTTGACAGACCGAATCACCATCATGGATCTTTTCGTTGAAATGCATAAGACACCTGCACAGGGCCCGACATTTTAAAACGATGTGGAGCCTGCAAGTTGAATTTTTAAACTCTTGCCCCAACCTCTAGGTCGGCGCATAAGAAATACACCGCGGGAGGAGAAACCGTGGTTGAAACGTTCCAACTTGGAGTCAACTCACTACTAAGTGCTCAACTTTACAAGAAGTTGATGAAAAGGAAAGAAGAGTAACCGTTTGTTTAGTAAACCCTTTTCTTTCTAGAAGCGTACGGGTTGGTACTTAGGTTACAAGAACACTACGTAATTTTATAAAAGTTGTCAAAATATAGACAAAGTTCAAAATTTGGGGGTCATCAAAATAGGAAATCTG
This sequence comes from Oikopleura longicauda, assembly GCA_004367895.1. Taxonomy (NCBI): domain Eukaryota; kingdom Metazoa; phylum Chordata; class Appendicularia; order Copelata; family Oikopleuridae; genus Oikopleura; species Oikopleura longicauda. The sequence continues at coordinate 14,306 of SCLD01011424.1, forward strand.
CGTTTAGCCATGTGTCAAACTAATACAGGTCTACTGTAACTGTACCGCCATTTAAACACGGATACACCGGATTTCGTTATAATGTCTCGAAAGTCAGTATGTACCGACTAAAAAACCGAATAAAGGCAAGTTACGGCAATTAAATATGTTTACGGCAGATGGTGTGATCAGTAAACCATATTTACAGAAAAACTACGTATTTTAAGCTTATTTCATGCGTTGTTTCAATGAACGAAATTCTTGAGGTTTTAATCCTTTCATATCACAAATTGCATTTTAAAGGGTCTGGTAAGGGTAAAGTTAAATTGTATTTGAATATATGAGCACACAATGAATAGATAAAGAAAATAACGTAGTATAAATGTTGACTCTTTACAACAATATCTGATTGTTCAAGCCCCACGTCAAATCCTTGCCGGGCAATACAATCGAATTGCGAATGATCACCTCATCGGGCACGGTGACATCACGGCCTAGGATTGTAATTGTCGGCAACAGTCGCCCCTCGTCATCGAAGAGATAGAAATTGTCCGTCGTTGCATGGGGCCGGTTCGGGTCCAGCTCAGTTGGCGAGCCTTCTACACGTGTCCACGCGCCAACTTGACATCCCCAGCCGACAATTCTAAGTCGCAAGGTTATCGCAAGGTCAATCGCAAGGTCTACTTCTACACACACGGTGACGTCAATCGCGCGGTCACTTACGTATTCAATAGGCACGCATGTTTTTTGATGATTGCACCATCCAAAACAATTGAGTTTTTGACGCGTGCACCTGAATATTGAGCTCGATTTTTGTCAAAATCTAATTTAGGCTCTAACCTTCGTGAATGATCACATTGGCGCCAATCGCCACGTGCGGCCCGAGCTTGGCACTGTCGGCGACTTTCGCCGTCGGGTGAATATAAACATTGCCCGTCAAATTCGCGCCCTGGCTAAGCCGATTCGGGTGGTACTTGTTGTACAGGTCTAACATGACGCGATTGGCGTAAATGGCTGAACCCGCCGATTTAATCGACATCCAAAAGCGATCGGTCATGAAGGCAAAGAATTTGCCCGTTCCGGCCATTTTCGGCAAAATATCGTGCTCGAGCGAGATTGACGGGTTTGCGTCCTCGTCTTCACCGGCATAGCGACGCTTAAAAATGGCGGCAATATCGTCAAACACTTCGACCGAGAGCAAGTACACACCGGCGTTAATGTGACGCGAGACGAATGACGAGGGCTTCTCAACATAGTGAACGATTTCGTTTGTCTTCTCATTAATGCCTAAGCATCCATAATTCAACGATTGCTCTGGTTCTACTTCGACTCCCATCACCATGTACTTTTTGGTGAGTTTAGACAGAGAATTCTCGAGCCTTGTGTTCTATCTTAAACTCGATGAAACTATCAAACTCAATTCCTTCATCCACTTCTCACGATGCCGAAGCATTTCGTTCAGTGGCAAATCGGCGAAAATGTCGCAAAAGATCAAGAAGAACGATTCGGGATTGCCGCCCAGCACCAAATCACGGAACAAGTAGATCGATCCGGCCGTGCCGAGGAGCGTATACTCTTGGAGGTAGCGAATCTGTAGCTTGAATTGTTCCTTCATCTCTCGAATAAATCGATTCAATTGTTCGGTCGGCTGGAAGAAGCCAATCAACAGAATTTCGCGTAACCCGTCCACTCGGCTGCATGCCTCGATATGATGCTGAGTAAGTCATTTTTTGTAAATTTTTGCGTGAGAAAAGCAGTTAAAAATACCTGAACAAGCGGGAAACCAGCGATGGGAAATAATGGTTTCGGTATGTCCAACGACAAGGGCCGGAAGCGCGTCCCCTTACCCGGTCCACCGACCAAAATCACGGCCTTCGTCGTCATGTTCTCTTCACTCGTGCACTGCCACAATTCATTGTACTGACGCCTGCTAAAACTCAGCCGGCCCATGCCCTCGGGTGGTGGTCCCATTTATTATTATTTTTTTAAATACTTTCTCTCTCAAACTGACTCAATGTTAGGTCAAGTTTATACTAGTTGTCGTACTCGTATTTTAAAATAAGGAACACTGAGTAAGCACAAGGTGACATTTAAATATATGAAGTTCAAAATCATTGATCCGAGAACGCCCGCGGGTCGTCGCACTCATTCACGAAAGATACGAATCTTTACCAACAATCAAGGAATCGATCATGCTTACACTAAAGCACTTTAGTACGTACTTCAGTACCTCTGCCATAAAGTTTCACTAATCTAGGCGGTTTGTACTGATAAGCCCTTCTTTCTTTTGAGCACCGAACCGTTTAGTTGGATTTATTACACGGTCTTATCTGACGTCCTTAGAACATGTAAGTCGATTCGTAAGGCGGTGGTGGTGGTGGCGCGACAATGACCGGCTGTGTCGCAATTGAGAAAGACGGCGCACTGGCGGTACGCTGAGGTTGTAAACTCGGATGACGTGTTTCAACTTCAGTCGACACGGGGTCCTGTCAGTCCATGTAAGATAAACGGAGACAAAATTTTTTAACCTGGCAGTAAATTTTATAACAGCAGAGGCAGACGAGCGGTAATGCAATACACACTAATATGGCCACCAGTATCATCTCTGTCATGTTACAACTGACATTGTTAATATTCGCCGACGTGACGAAAATACAAGGTAAACTAGAACGGTTATAAATGCTGAAAATTAGAGCTGCAGATTAAAAATGACTTGTTCGTTGCTACTCGCGAAGGCGAAGTCGAGCTGGTGTCTGGACTCAGAAAGCTCGACATTAGCTGAAAATCACATTCGAAATGATTGTCTAAAGTTTTTTGTCTTTGTTTTTTTTGTTCAACTCCGACCGAAAGTTGTCGACTCGTACTTTTTAGTCTTTGAAGCCGTTAAAGAGAACGGGAGGACCTGAGGCTAAGGCACTTAGCCCACCTTTGGCTGCGTTGAAGCTGACACGTCTAGCCTTGGATGAGCATATCAGCCTATTAATGCACACGATGAAGTGTTTTGACTTTTTGCTGAGTTGTTTACTGATGCCGTGTACTTTAGTTGCACAAGAGGTCAAATGAAATTCGTCCCGCAGTTTGATCTCAGATCAATGGTCCGCCACTCTTGCACTAACGGAAAGTAGCGGGCAAGTGGGGTCTACGTTGAAGGGATTGAGTAATGACGATGTTCTGGGGGTTACAAAACATCATATCTTTTCATGACAAGAAAACCCAGTTTTTTGATACAATCCGCTTTAATATAAACTCTTTCAACTTTAGTCCAAGCGATAATGACTAATCTTTGTATATAAACCGTGGAAGAAAAACACTACTTGAATTACGACGCTAACCTGCGAGCAAAGCAGGGACAACTTCAAACTATATACCGCGGTATACCGTATAAATTATAACGGTATAATATACGGTTTAAATTGCTTTTGATGAAGGATTAATTGCAATGGCGTGGCTTGCTGTGGTAGATGACCCATACTAGTTAGACCCCTGTCGTGTAAGCCGAACTAAGTTGACACCAGAAACGATACTATACTGCAGTAGATCTATGCTAACGTCCTTTCTTCGATAAAATACCTCGTGTAGCAAACAATGTTACCGTAACATCAATGGCGAAAGATGACCCTGTACAGGTCAAGCAACCCACTCAACCGGTTTAGACCACGTCCGCTTTTAATTAGATGATATGTTATTAGAAATATGTTGGGTTCAAAAACAACATCCTACTGTCATAGTTTTCCGTCATGTTAATGACAGTGACATTCATAGAGAAGATGTCTGACTCTTGAATGACTTGGATGCTGTTTACTTGATGTTCAAAAAAGTCATGTCCATTGAATGGTCAATTAGACAAGCCAGCTGGCATTTTGCGGCCGGCTCGCAATTGTCAAGTTCAAACTCTGTTCTTGCGCAAGTGTCTTGTTCAATCACATCAGTGTCAAGTTAATTTTTCGTCTTATTAATGACGATGACAGTGACAGTGACAGGTGCATGTCTTATCCATCAGTCGCTCTGATTATGTTCACCTAACTTTGTAAGCAGAACGATTTTGTGGAATTTACCACCCACAACAAAGTGAAGGTGTGATATGTGGTCAGCATGGTTTTAATATGTGATGCAAATTTCTACTATAATCTTAAATAGTGAATTACGAATAGGCCGAATAATTCAGACAATTTGTCTGACAGCTATCCGTTTTATTTTAGAGTGCTACTACGACAGGGAAATTATAACTGACTTCGTACTGACTTAAAGACCAACGAATTTCAGTTGAACTTTCTCGGACATTGCCTTATCTAAAGGCTGACAATTGTCCTGCAGTTGACATTTCGCTTTGAGTTTCGTAAGACTTTCTTTCATTCGGCTATTCAGATTTCGATTGAATGTTTCTTGTATGTCGCGCATCAGTAAATCGTAGAGCGGTAGCGCGCTTATTGACACTGGCTTCACATTGACTTTATAAGCTTTTGGTGGTCCGGTTTTGCTGTCGAACGGGTTGAATATTGAAGGTATGGCAGCCTCTCGAGTACTTATGTTCGCTCAAGTTTAAACCAAGACAAATTATTGTACAGTACCTGCATAGAAAAACTAGCAGCAGAACTTGCATGTTAAGTCTTTGCCTTGACCCAGTCACCACATGGCAGGGTTTTAAA